>PVIC010055228.1:0-11300 GCA_004025085.1 Thryonomys swinderianus
AAAAAAAAAAATTAAAAATTTTTTTTTTTTTACTTTTGAGACAGGGTCTCGCTTCGTAGCTCAGGCTGGCCCTGAGCTCACTATGCTGTCCAGGCAAGCCGCCGCGAACTCAGCAATCCTCCCGTCTCTGCCTCCCGGGTGCTGGGATTACAGGCGCGAGCTACCACGTCCGGCATTGTGGTATGTGGTGTTGATTGTTGGTGGGCATGTCTCCACGCCCAGCATTATATGTGGTTACCGGGGATCAAACTCAGGACCTTGCACTTGAGAGGCAGGCGCTGGAACCACTCAGCTAACCCTCTGGCCCTAAAAATATTTTTTTGAGACAGGGTCTTGCTTTTTAGTTCCAGCTGGCCCTGAGCTCACTATATAGCACAGGCAAGCCTCGAAGTCAGCAATCCTCCTGCCTCTGCCTCCTGAATGCTGGGATTACAGGCTTGAGCTACCAAGCCTGGCATTTGTGGTATATGGTACTGATTGCTGGCACGTGTTGAGTCACCATGCCTGGTATTGTTGTATGTGGTTAGAGCGATTGAACCAGGGACCTTGTGCTTGTTAGGCAGGAAGTAGAACCAATGAGCTACATCTCTGCCCCCCCCACAATTTTTTTTGAGACAGGGTCTTGCTTTGTAGTTCAGGCTGCCCCCATCTTGCTATGTAGCCAAGGCAAGCCTCGAACTCGGCAATCCTCCTGCCTCTGCCTCCCAAGTGCTGGGATTACAGGCATGAGCCACCGCAACCAGCTAAAAGGATTTGTTTTCTTTTTGCGGTACCAGGATTGAACTCTGGCCCTTGTGCTATTGCAGTACCACTTGAGCTAAATCCCCAGCACTGAAAAGAATTGTTATTTAACAGCATATACTTTTCAAACTGGGTATGGTGGTACACACCTTAAGACTAGCATTCTGTAAGATCAAGGAGGAGGAACTCAAGTTAAAACCCATCTGGGATAATTTAGCAACTTAGAGAGACCCTCTCTCAAAATACATCTTTTTTGGGGGCAGGAGATTTAGCTCAGTGGTTCTGGTGCCTGCCTAGCAAGTGCAAGGACCCTGGTTTCATCCCTGGTAACCACATACAACAATACTGGGTGTGGTGGCTGACGCCCACTGGCAGTCAGTACCACATACCACAAATGCCGGGCTTAGTGGCTCAAATCTATATAATCCCAGCAATCAGGAGGCAGAGACAGGAGGATTGCTGAGCTTGAGGCTTACCTGGGCTACATAGTGAGCTCGGGGCCAGCCTGGACTACAAAGTGAGAACCAGCCGGGTGTGGTGGCTCACGCCTGTAATCCCAGCACTCAGGAGGCAGAGACAGGAGGATTGCTGAGTTCGAGGCTTGCCTGGGCTACACAGTGAGCTCAGAGCCAGCCTGAACTACAAAGTGAGACCCTGTCTCAAAAAAAACCCCAAAAAACCCCACAAAAAACAACAACAACAACAACAACAAAAACAACTTTTTTTTGGTGGTACCAGGAATTGAACTTGGGCCCTTGTCCTTCCAAGATAGCTCAAGGTACCACTTGAGCTAAATCCCCAACCCTCCCTTATCTCAAAATAAATAAATAAAATTAAAAACCACAAAAGGGTTAGGGATTTAGATCAGTGCAAAGGCCTGTACCACCATCACTACGCCCCCAAAGTGAGTCAATTATAAGCTGAATGGTAATTTTTAGAAAGTATTTCAGTACACAAAGTAATTTATTCACGATTTTTAGAAAACGGTATATACATTCGTTACTGTTGAGTCCTAATCAAAAGTGGAATGACAGGAGTAAATTTGTAAGATGATGTTTTAGCTGGCATCTACTCTGAAGTCAGTCAGTGGTTTTGATTTAAATAATGGCTCTCCAACCACTGGCTAAGTGTGTGTGTGTGTGTGTGTGGGGGGGTTTATAATCAAGTATCCTAAAGAAAAATGTAACATGCAATGGGTAGCCTCATTCTTAAAAAGGACTTCACAAAATCTCAGTAAGAACACAACAATCGCTCCCAAAACAATAGAGTGGCTCTAAGTGACCCTTTATCTGAAGTAAGTAGATAGTAGACGGAAAACCCAGTAACAACCTGAGAAGCCACCACTGAGCGTTTCTGAAATGTCTCCCTGTCCCGGGACGCTGTGCTTGCCTCTCCCCAGGGAAATTGCTTCGGCGGCGCCGGGGGCGGCGGCGGCGACAGCAGCACCAGCTCTGCAGTCCTCAGAATGGACCCGCCAGAACCGCACAGCGTATCCGCTGGAGTCGATCTCTCTGGCCCGCGGAGAGCACTAGAGGGGAACAGAGGGGGCCGGGTGCCAGATCCACACCGCTGGCGCTCTCACCGATCGTGTCTATGCGGTGCGTGAGGAGCAGGGTCCGGGATCCGCAGCGCGCGGCTGCGGCTGCAGCCTCGGTCCCGGCATGTCCTCCGCCGACGACCACCACGTCGAAGTGCTGGGAGCCGGGCGCCGCACAGTCGCTGCTGAACAGCGCCGGTGAAAGGTGCTGTCTGGTGAGGGACGCTGCAAGCCGAAGGCCGCGGCCTCGTAGGGGGAACATGCTGGTGGAAACACAGGTCCCGCCTGCCTTGGAACCCTACGTGGGTAAGAGCAAAACATCTAAGCTAGGAGAAAAATCTCCCGGGCTGCAGCCATCTTGCCTGACCTCACAGCGTAGCGATTCTGCGTCCAACGTTTCCGCTGATTGGCGGCTCGGTCAGATCTTCCGGTTTCGAGGCCGCGGGGACTGGGTGTCGAGCAGCCAATCAGTGGCTCCGGTCGCCAGCCCGCGGGTGTTTCTGGGGCCACCTGCTTGTGGTTCAGGTGCCGGCGGCTACCAACTCTTAATCACACTTCGCTGGTCTTGTATTTGACCACTTTCCCTTTCAGACTGAATGTTTTGCTACTTTATCTTCTTGAATTTGGTTTGTCTACTAAAACGAGAGTGTAAAGATATAAGAAGATTCGAAAGAAATTCAAATCTTTGAGTCGTTGATGAGTGGAACTGGATGGTTGGAGATTAAATGTTCAGCCTTTTAGAATGGAAATCCTTAAAACCGTCCTCGGAGAGGAAATCTGACTGGACAGTGAAACAATCTGTGTGGCAGTTTTACTGTTTCTATTAAAATTGTCGAGTTTGTTGTTCACTAACAATAAACATTATTTAAACAATTTAAATATTACGGTAATACATAATTTATAGAGATGAAGAATCCTAACTTCCAAGTCTTCCATCCTCATCTCTGTCGCAGTGTTTTGTTGCTGGTAACTCCTATCTTTTCTATACATACACTGTTAACGGCCAGTGTCTAGATGTCTCCCCAAGGCCTTATGTGGTCGTAGGTGCCTGGATCTAGACAGTGTGATGCTAGGATCAAGGGTGGATTTTCATAGTCTGCACACTAGGCATCATCCAAGAATGTCAACTGACTAGTTTGGCTTAGTGGGAGGATTAAGGATGCCCCACCCTGAGTGTGAATACTACCTAAAATACTTCCTGCCCCACGGATGCTGGGGCCCTAGTTTGTTGCTTGCTAGTTCTGAGCTACTCTTTGTTGCTTGCTGTCTGCCATGCAGTGTTTCTCCTTTGCAGTGCCCCTCTGCCATGCCACCCTGCCTTGGAGCCAGTCAACTATCAAATGAAACCTCTACAGACTTGGAACCAAAAGAAATCTTTCCTCATTTAACTGCGTGTGTTGGGTAGTTGTCTGCTCAGCAAGGAAAGTAACTTATTGTGTACATATAGCCCTGTGATTATACTATTTTACACTTTGCTTCTTTGCACTTATTTTTGTGTTCTAATGCCAGTATATATGTAATGCCAGTATATATATGATTTCACTTTTTAATGTTATGTAGTATTCAATTGTAATTGCATGCAAATGATAACATTTAATGAACTCCAAATAGTAGATTTTTGGATTACTTCTATATTTTTTTAGACATTACAACTACCCTTGTATTATATATATCTTCTAAAATTTATGATACTCTAAATATCAGGCTAAGAGGCCTCTCAATTTTTTGTTTTGTTTTTTTTCCAGTACCAGGGATTGAACTTGGGCCCTTGTGGGTCCAAGGTTGGCACAGTACCACTTGAGCTAAAGCCCCAGTCCAATTTTTTGTTTGTTTTTGAGACAGGAACTTCCTGACTTCCTGAGCTAGTCTTTAACAACAGGATTTCTGTCACCCTTCTGGTCTTCTGAGTTCTGACCAGAATCTGCCATCAAGTACATCCTACGATGTCCCAGCTCTACTATTTCAGTAGGCATCTCCCACATCTTTCCATAAACTAGATCCAAAAGCTACTAAACCACATGGTCAGGTACAGTCCCAGCAACAACTCCAGTTCTCTGGTTAGTATTCTCATTGCTGACAAAATACCTAACTCCCAAAGTTAAAGGAGGAAACATTTATTTGGGTTATAGTTCACAGTGTTTTACTCCACAATCAGATGACTCCAAGGCAGAGTAGCACATAGCACAGGGGCATCACCGAGGCAAAATAGTTCATGGCAAGTATGTAGGTGAAAGCAAGGGACAAGATAAGCCTCTTTCTGTCCCTTGTATTTCTGGCTACCAGGATTAGTTTGATGACAAACTAATCAATGAACTAGTTTAGTAATCACTCACCCTTAATCCTAGCATTGCACATGAATCAAGCACCCATTCTAGATCCAGCTACCTCTGAAAAAGCCCTGTCTATGATTCAAATGAAGCTTTGTGGGGACATAACAATGTAGATAAAAAAATTTTTTTCCAACCTTTTACCTGTTGTGTTGATTTACACAGATTTTATCATGTGTTCTTTACTGAGATGTAGAACAATTCCCATTTCTCAAGAATTGCAGGGTGAAAAGAGAGGTTTTCATCACCAAATGCCTTGAAAACCAAATCCTAGGCCTGCCTGCCCTACTGGCTCAGGCTCTTTGTGGTTTTTGCTCTGAACTTCTCATGTGAATGACCTTCAGGAGCTCTGTAGCACTGTGGCTCAGTAAATGCAGATCCACCACACAGATGATAAAGCCAAAATGTACAGCTCAACGGAATAGACCCAGAGCCCTGACCATGACATGTCCAGTGGGCTCCAGGTATTCTTTTTGTTCATGTCCAGAGGCAGAAATTTTCCTCAGAGACCATCTACTCTTTAATCATTAATAGCAAGTACTACTTACACTGATACTTCTGGGGAAACTCACGATGTTTAACTTTACATGCTTTTTCATGTCCAGAAATTTCATTATAAAACCAATTTACAATTGTGGTATGTGGTTGCTGGGGATTGAACTCAGGGTCTTAGGCTTGCCAGGCAGACACTGGAACCACTCAGCTAAATCCCCAGCCCCAACAATGAAAAATTTTAAAATACCAAATTTTGGGGCTGGAGACTTAGCTCAGTGGTTCCAGCGCCTGCCTCACAAGCGCAAGGCCCTGAGTTTGATCCCGGTGACCACATACAATGTTGGGCGTGGTGACTCACGCCCACCAGCAATCAATACCATATACCACAATGCTGAGGCATGGTGGCTCACTCCTGTAATCCCAGCACTCGGAGGCAGAGGCAAGAGGATTGCTGAGTTCAAGGCTAGCCTGAGCTACATAGTGAGCTCAGGGCCAGCCTGAACTACAAAGTGAGACCCTGTCTCCAAAAAAAAAAAAAAAAAAAAAATCAAATTTTGGACCCAGTATTTAGCTCAGTGGTTCTGACATCTGCTGTGCAACTGCAGGCTCCAAGTTTGATCCCCGGTAACCATGTACCACAATGCCAGGTGTGGTGGCTCATGCCTGTAATTGCAGCACTTGGGAGGCAGAGGGAGGAGGATTGCTGTGAGTTCGAAGCTAGTAGCTGAGGCTACACAGTGAGCTCAGAGCCAGCCTGAACTACAAAGCAAGACCCTGCCCCTAAAATAAAATAAAATATCAAATTCTGAGCATCCTTCCTGCCATTGGATCCAGCCCAGAAGCCTGCGGGACCCTCATTGCCCTGTGGGCGAGACTGGATAAGCGCCATGGAGATTATGCAGTGACGTCTGCCACCAGCCAGGAGCCTTCCTCTTATCGGATCCAGACCAGATGCCAATTTATGTCATTTTCAAGAGACGTGAAATAGACTATTTTTAAATCAATATTTGAAAATCACAGACCTTGGGCCATTAATTTGAAAGATCAGATGGATGCCTGCCTTTCTCCCCTTTTATGGTGTTGTAACTCAAACCCAGGATTTTGTGTATGTGAGGCAAGGACTCTGGCAATGAGCCATCCCTGGCAGGCCTATGTGTGTGTGTGGTTTTTGTTTTTGTTTGTTTGCTTGCTTTTTTGAGGCAGGGTCTCGCTTTGTAATCCAGGCTGTCCCTGAGCTCGCTATGTAGTTCAGGCAAGCCTTAAACTCAGCAATCCTCCTGCCTCTGCCTCCTGAGTACTGGGATTACAGGCTTGAGCCATCACACCCGGCAAACCTGTGTGTTTTGAGAACTATGTAGTGAGTGTGGAGCCTTCACATGGTGTGCATTCTTTCTAATAGGGACATCATGCACAGACCCCAAATGGAATGTTTAGGCAGGGTGTTATATGACTACTGGATTTCTGGAGTAAAGAAGATAAAATTTCATGCTGTTGTCTTTTGTATCCAGATCCCTAAGGTAACCTTCATATGGTGATCAGAAAAGCTCACAAACTCAGAAAAACAATTATATTCATGGCTATGTTTTATTACAGTAAAAAGCCCCTTGTTTAACTCTTCTCCCATGTGATCCTCTCAGGATTTCACTCTTTTTTGTGCCTCATCCTGCCCCTCTTGCACTACCTTTTCATTGAACTTACTATTTTCTACTGCATACAATCATACTTAGGTATTATGTTCGTCTATTGCCTCTTTCTCTCTGAAAAAATGTAAGCTCCAGGAGGACAAGAATCTTTATCAGCAAATCCCCAAGGACCAGGAACAGCACCTGGAACATAACAGGCAAATATGTACTGTGAAACTAAATGCCTTACTAGAGACTAAATGTGAGATAGAAAGAATTAGGGTGCTGCTCAGAATTAGTGTGCTTAGCATGTGTGAGGACCTGGGTTTGATCTGTAGTGTGAAAACACACACATTATTATGTAAAATTAAGTAGACTAAATATATATCCATAGGTAGATTTCTTGAGTTTTTTCTACTCACGTCCACACACATCAGAACTCAAACAATTGCAATTTAGACATCAGTTGCCATTACAAGATTATGTAAAGAAAAGAGATGGCATTTGTTGACAGGCCAATGGTAGAAGTATTTTATCTGAGCTGGGCATGAAGGCACATGCATGTTATTCCGGTACTAGAAGAGGCTGAGACAGGAAGATGGAAAGTTTGAGTCCAGGTGAGGTAACACAACACCTTAGCGAGAGCCATCTTATATGGCAACACCACTGAGCTAAATTCCTGGCCCCTGAAATGTTTTTGAATAAGCAAATACTAGTGAACTTAGAGGATTTTATAGGCTGTTGGAAGAGAGAGGATTAAATTGGACTTGAGGGCCAGGGATGTAGCTCAGTGACACCTTGTGTGCCGGCCAAGTGCAAGATCATGAGTTTGACACCCAGTACAAAAAAAAAGAAAAGAAAAAATTGGCCTTGAGTCACTCACAGGATTCCATACTAAGCAGCTATAGCCTTTGAGGAACACAGAACACTATCACAGAGGCCTTCGGAATGGAGGGAGCACTCCCCAGAGGGTCTTGAAAGACTGCCCAAGTGCTTTTACAGTTTAAAGAAATAGAGTTTCACATTTCAGCCTCCATTTTGCTCTTCCTTGACACTGATCTGCTGGAGAACAAGCCTGACCCCACACTTCTCAGATTTCCCAGTTCAGACCAGGGCTCTCACTCGGGAGTGTGGCGGTGCGCATCTGTGATCCCAGAACCTGGGAGGCTGAGGCAGAGGACCGGAAGATCAAGCCCAATCCAGGCAAGTTAACAACTTAGTAAGGCATTGTTGCAAAATGAAAAATGAATTTAAAATGTCAAATTTTGGGACAGGTATTTAACTCAGTGGTTCTGGCATCTGTACTCAGCTGTCGTGGGTGGAGCTGGGACCTGGTGACAGGGAAGGTAGGGCTCCGGTGGCCTGGTCGGGGTGTTGAGGTGTTCATTCCTTCCGGGAAGAGCAGGCAACAGAGCTTGGGATGGAGGGCAGCTGCAGGGCTGTGCTGGGTTGCAGTACCCTGGCTTTGCCACTTCAGAGAAGTTAACGGGGCTTTCTTCTTCTCCGTAAGGAATCCACAGCTGCCTCCCGCTCAGAGCTGTTATGGAGATCCCTTTGGGCAACGCGGCATTCAGAGGGGCTCTGTGCACAGGGTTCCCCTTCTGGGAGTTGGAGTTAGCAGAGAAGCTGAGGAAAGTAAAATAACAACTAAATAAAAGGAGAAAGAAATAAGGCAATCAAAGCATTTTTGCCCATTGACAGGTTGAAAGCAATTGTGAATTAAATGAATTGTGATTACTGTATATGTATCATGCAGTAGAATATTATTCAGCATGAAGGAAGGAAATTCTCACATGTATTACAACATGGTTAAACTTTGTGTATGTGAAATAAACCAGTCGCAAAAAGACAAATATTGTGTAACTACACCAATTTAAAGTGTACAATAAGAATCACAGAAAGTAGAATGCTGATTGGCAGGGACTGGGAAGACAATTATTAACGATAGAGTTTGTTTTTCAAGATGAAGCGTTCTGGAGATAGATGGTGGTGATGGTTCACACCAGTGTAGCTGTCATTGCACTATGCTACATAGCGAGTTCCGGGCTGGCTTGAACTACACTGCGAGACTGCCTAAAAACAAAATGAAACAAAAGAAAGAAATAGATATTTGAAAGCCTGCACTGAAATGCTGTAGCTGATTATTTTCAGACCCAGTCTCACAAAGTCTGAAAGTTGCCCAGGCTGGGCTGAAACTTTCAATCCTCAGCGTCCCAGTGTGCTAGGATTACAGGTGCGGGCCATTGTACCCAGCAGTTGGATGGTTTAAACTCTAAGAGTTGGCTTTTTTTTTTTTTTTTTTTTTGAGGCAGGGTCCTGCTTTGTAGTTCAGGCTGGCCCTGAGCTCACTATATAACCCAGGCAAACTTCAAACTCAGAAATCCTCCTGCCTCTGCCTCCCAAGTGCTGGGATTACAGGTATGAGTCATGAGCCACCACGCCCAGCATTGTGGTATGTTGTACCAGGAACCACACTCGGAGACCTTGTGCTTGCGAGGCAGATGCTGGAACCACTGAACTAAATTCCTGGTCCTGGTTGTGTGTTTCTAAAAGGTCAAATAAAAAGAAATGCATATTCTAATTCGTCATGGCTCATCTCATTATACCATGTGAAGGTTGAATATTTATATTTCTCATTGAAAGCAAAATACATTTACTTAAGCTTACGTTGAAAAACTTTATTAGTTGACAAATATGCAGAAGTATGTAGTTTTCCACAACAGTTTTAAATTGAATTTTGGAAACAAATTGGGCATTGGAAGTTTCTGGGGCTCCTTCCCTGGGGGCGGGGCACACAGGCTCCTTTCCTGCAGGTAGTGGCTGGGGGTCTTTTTCACAGTGGGATGAGATAGTTGGGGCTCTTCCTTGACAGAGGGGCGAGGTTTCGGGGTTCGTCCCAGGCGGGACATGGTCTCAGGCTCCTTCTGTCTCGGACGCGCGCGCCAGTTTCCGAGTTTCATTTCCAGCGGTCACCGCCAATTCTCTCCTGCCGCCTTCCGCGAAGTCAGCTCTTCCTTCGTGGGCAGAATGCGCTGGACACGGACCCGCCACGCCAGAAGACGGAGCGGACGGCCGCGGAGCTCCGAGCCGCCTTCCCGGGGGGTCCGGAGCCGGTTCTGCGGCCGCCGCCTCGCGCGGGAACTCGCTGTCAGCCCGCGCTGTCTGGAGCGACAGTGCAGAGGAGGACAGCCCGGGACCCCAGGGAGGAGGAGGAGGAATAAGGGGAGGAGGAGGGTTCGTAAGATACTTAGAGAGGTAAGAGAACCGCGATGATGCCTTGGAAGAGGGGGAACTAGGAGAGTGGTAACCCTGGAGTGTGTGTTGGGACGGGGTGGGGGGAGGGAGAGGTAGAGGGAGAGGGAGAGAGGGAGGGAGAGCAGCGTCCTCAGCGTCCCAGTGTGCTGGGGTTACAGGTTTGGGCCACCGCACCCAGCAGTCGAATGATTTAAACTCAAAGCATCGGCTTTTTGACGAGTTTGAGCCGAACCCTTGAGCGCATCCCCTGTTCTGAGGAAGGCAGAGTCCTTGCCTGGCCCGCTCCAGACCCTGGGTTTGAGTCTCAATCGCTTGAAACGTAGAACAACGAAAACAGTGTTGATGGAAACTTTAAACAAATTATTTAAGAGGTTGTGTGGTTTTTTTTTTTTTTTTTTTTTGCTTTTTTGAGACAGGGTCTCGCTTTGTAGTTCAGGCTGGCCCTGAGCTCACTATGGTGCCCAGGCAAGCCGCCGCAAACTCAGCAATCCTCCTGTCTCTGCCTCCCGAGTGCTGGGATTACAGGCGTGAGCCACCACGTCCGGCATTGGTTGTGTGTTTTTTAAAAAGGGAAATAAAATGAAACAGATTTTAATTCTTCGTCGTCTCATCTCATTCTGTCATATGAAGTTTGGATATTTTTATTTCTCACTGAAAGCAAAATACCCTTAGTTAAGCTTACATTGAAAAACTGTCAACTTCAAATATGCAAAAGTATGTAAAAGAGTTAGGGATTGGCTTCCCTGAGGCTCCTCCCCTAATGGGGCATGGTTTCCAGCGGCTCCTCCTAGGGGGTGTGGAATCCAATGACTCCCCCACTGAGGGGATGACACAAGGGTCCACCCAGAGGGGCGGGGACTTCAGTGGCTCCTCCTCCAACGGGCGGGGACAAAGCGGTCCTTCCCCCACTGGGTCTGGTTCGGGACGCCCCCCGTAGGGCGTGGTTTCGGGCTCCTCCCCCGCCGACGCGGTGCGCGCCAGTTTCCGAGTTTCATTTCCAGCGGTCACCGCCAGTTCTCCCGCCGCCTTCCGCGAAGTCAGCTCTTCCTTGGTGGGCAGAGCGCGCTGGACATGGGCCCGCGACGCCAGAAGACGGAGCGGACGGCCGCGGAGCCCCGAGCCGACCTCCCCGGGGGTCCGGAGCCGGTTCCGCGGGCCGCCCGGCCTCGCGCGGGAACTCGCTGTCAGCCCGTGCGGCCGCGACCTGCGCCAAGGGAGGCAGCCCTGGGCCCCGGGAAGGAACAAGGGCGCGATCCTCGGGATCCCCGGAAGGGGAAGGACCGCCGGGGTCTTTGGAAGGAGGAGAAGAGGGAGAAGGGAGAG
>PVIC010055229.1:0-11309 GCA_004025085.1 Thryonomys swinderianus
CCTATTTTTACTTTTAAAATTTCTGCAGTACCATAAGACATATTAGAAAGACACAATTCACATTTGTCAGTTGGTACCTTTTGTGCAACCAGAAAAGTAAGGCGCCGAATCCCATGGTCAACCAGGGTAGCTTTCTATGAAAAAACACATAAAACAAAGTAGATGACATCTCCATTCATCCTAAAGTTCACCTCCTTCAGCCCTCATAAAACTGAGCTAAGCAACCTTTTGGGATATCAACATCTTAGCTCAGGACTCTCAAACTTGCAAATAAACAAATTTTAAAATAGTTCCTAGGACTGTCAGGTGGAACTGATTTTATATTGGTCTGGACAAAACTGAATGAGAACTTTGTGGAAGAAAAAAGATTATGCCGGGTGTGGTGGCTCACGCCTGTAATCCCAGCACTTGGGAGGCAGAGACAGAAGGATTGCTGAGTTCCAGGCTTGTCTGGGCTACATTGTAAGCTCAGAGCCAGCCCGAGCTACAAAGCGAGACCCTGTCTCAAAAAAAAAAAAAAGAAAAAAGATTATACCAAATCACCTAAGTTCTAAAAGAACTGATTCACATCAAGGTAAATCTTAACACAGTGTGTTTACAGAAATCTCACTGTTGGCTGGGCATGGTGGCATGTGCCTATAATCTCAGTACCCAGGAGGCTGAGACAGGAGGATCACCATGAGTCTGAGGCCGGCTTGGGTTACATAGAATGTTCAAGGTCAGCCTGGACTACATAGTGAGAGGCAAGCAAATGTGGAATAAGCTACTAAGTGAAATCAGGCAGAGAAAAATAGATATTTCTACAAAACAAAAAAACACAGATTCTAAACTGTTGTTTAAATTATAGGTATGTATTATCTACCACTAGATACAGCATTGCTAGAATTCAACCTAATGCTAACCTTCCAGTTCTTCTAAAACAGTTTCCCTTTACTTCACATGAATTTTTTAAAATTTTGTTTTGTTTTTTTAAGTTCCACTTAGAAATAGTTAAAAGCAAGGCTTTAACAAGCTTTTAGGGCTGTTCCTATCTCCACTTGGCATATTCAAGCAGTACATTAAAGGCCATCAGAGACCACTACCTTCAACCAGCCTCTTCTATGAGTCTTAGATCTCTGGAGCTAGGTCTCCTTTTATCCTATATTGTTTATTTACTCCAAAAGTTAGAAACGGTATGAATTAAGTGAAAGACATAGATTTAATGTCCCTAATGAAGTAGGTACATGGCAACAAGTAGAAAAGTAATCCTATCAATTAAATGATTCAAGAGAACTTATAAATAGCGCAAACATGGATTTTCACAACCTCCATGCAGACTTTGATTTGATCACATTCCTTGCTATAATCACACTCCTCACTATAACTCTAACTTAAGAGTTAGTTTATAAGCCAGCTCTTAACTTCCTAGACATGGTGATTATTTTTTAAATCTAAATTGGCTTCCACTTATAAAGAAGCATGCTCTTGGACCATTTCCCCCACGTTTCTGTTTCTGCTATGGTACAAATGAGTAATAAAATTGATTTTCTATTTTATTGGTATAATATATATTATGTTATATATTAAATGAATAAATGTTTATCTCCAGAGTAAAATTTGTAACAAAAACATTGAACATGCAGAACAGGAGAAGACAAGAATGTCTGTGAAATAGGGCCATCAAGCAATTCTTTGGGAAACCAGAAGACTAAAGGCCTTTATGTAAAGTCCTCTCCTTTTGGTATTCAAAAAACCAGTCACAGGAAACAGAAAAGAAGAAATCCCAAAATCTGATACCCTGATTTTAGCAAATTTTTTCATCTCAAATCTCATCTTTATGGTGCTAATTTTTCTCTCTCTCTCTCTCTCTCTCTCTCTCTCTCTCTCTCTATATATATATATATATACATACATTCATACACACACACATGTCACAATTATACTCCACATTGAGAATTTGTACCAGTATATGACACAACTTAATTCTCATTTTTCCCCTTCCCCTACCCAGCCTACCACCTCCCTGCCCCTATATATACAAGCTTTGTTTCCTTTTACCATCAATTTTTTTCTTCCCTCATTATTTACTCCTAAACCCCATTTCCCTTTGAATATTTACTATTTCACAATATCAATCATGCATTCTAGAACACATTTACAACTTCAGTTTCTCATACCAGAAAAAAGATATGATATTTACACATCTGTGACTTATTTAAAATTGATTTTATTAACAGTACAGTATCAGCAAAAAATAAATAGGAAAATAAATTTTTTATAAACAAACTCTAAAAATTAGTCAAATATTAATTTGACTTAGTTATATTTTTTAATCCATACTGTCATTATGCCTCTTAGTATAAATAAGCAAACAGTGACACTACAATAAGAGAATATTGTATAGACCAGATATTAGTGGTACATGTTTGTAATCTCAGTACTCAGGATGCCGAGGCAGGAGGACTATTCCAAGTTTGAGGCTAGCAGCTACATAGTAAGCTCAATGCCAGCCTGAACTATGTAGTGAGACCCTGTCTTAAACGAAAAGAAAATATTGTGTAGAAAGGCGGTATGTATGGTGAGGCTTAGACTATCAGTGTACCCAGAGATAGAAACAGTTCTTATGATACTAACAAAAGAATTCCACTACAGTGAAGTTCTTCAAAGACAAGCATCAATAGCTATGTTCTGGCAAGGGAAGAAAATAACTTTAATAATGCCATGATTTAAAATCAAAATTGTTATTGCTTTTAAAATTCCACAAGTGGCTGACAATAACAGCAGAGCAACAGGATTCTGATTACATTGTAATAATGTGGGTCTCACAGCAAGTCCACAGCTATTACCCAGCGATTAGGCGTCAGCACCTGGAGAAACTCCATTTACACTGACTGCTTCAATCTCCTCCACAAGTCATTTACAAATATATGATCCTAATTTCTATGAGAGAAAAAAAGACATGCTGGGACTAGAAGATTATTTGGACAATTTGGATCAACCTATTTGATAGTTTAATGTGTGCTTAAAAAAAAACTTTTTCTAAACTGCTAGGAGCATGATCATGAAGTGAAAAACCAAACTAGTTATCACTTAAGCTTTTTTCTTAAATTGCTTTTTCTTCTTATATATATTATTAAAATAAGGAGAGAAAAATGCCAAATATTTCTGGATAAGCACAGTACCTGGTACTTTTAAATAGCTTCTCTAGACTTGGGATGTCAGCATAGTCCACCCACCCTTTAGATTTTCCCCATGGCTTAGTTTCCAAATCCAGAAAGGGACAAAAAGTACTATCTTATTGCTCATTAATGGTAAAAATTCATGTAGTGAAAACAAAGAAATCACCTCTTTAAACAACTGTGTGATGATACATAACACTTAGGTCTGAAGGTAACAAAAAGATGTAAAATTGGGTCCACTTATGGAAAAACAACTAAATAAGGACAGTTAGCGAGGGCCTCAAAAGCTGGAAAGAAATTTCCATAGATTTATTCCATGAAGCAACAGCAGCCATATTAGGGCTGTCCCACTAAAAATATCTTTCCCACTGGTTTCAGGTTAATTTTATGTAGTCTCTAGCCCAGGGCAAGAAGGAAGGTAAGCTTCACTTGTAAGGAAGCTCCTGATATAGCACCTGCACAGCACATATGAGACGCTCAAATTACCTTTTTACTCATGTTGCCTCTGCAATCCCAGAGTCAGTTTGAGAGCACTAGAGAAGAAATGCTGATTCATGTTAGTCACAAAGATGGCCTTTTTCCCCCCTTCATGTTAGTCACAAAGATGGCCTTTTCCCCCTAAGTATTTACCATCAGCATTATATGTGAGTATCAATGGCACTAACAGCTTATCCTGCAGAACTAACGTGGGTTTTTGTTTTGTTTTTGCTATATTGAGGATTGAACCCAAGACCCTGGGCTTGCTGGGCAGGAACTGCACCAATGAACTACATTCCTGGCCCCTGCAGAATTAAATTTTAAAAACATCTATTGAGGAGGTTTCTTGGGGGGAGGGCTATGTAGCCAAAACTCACCTTGAATTCATGATTCTCCTGCCTCAACCTCAAGTGCTGGAATTAGAGAATTAGAGTGTGTACGGCCACACGTGGTTTTTCAAGTTTTGTTGTTGCTCTTGTTTTGTGGTACTGGAGATTGAACCCAGGGGACTCAAACTGAGCTACATCCCTGCCCCATTCTATTCTATTTCATTTCTTCCAATCTCATTGCATCCCATTCTGACAGAATCTTGGTAAGTTTTCCCAGACTGTGCTCAAACTTTCCATCTTCCTGCCTCTATCTCCTAAAATGCTGAGATTATAGGTGTACTACATTGATATTAAGATCTTTATAACACACACTATGTGCTCTGTAATGTTATTCAAAAAGAACATGAGTCTGAGTATTAAGAGCAATTTATACATTGGCACCTATAGCATATGACAATGAAATACAACTGCAGGAGCTGTGGCTATAGCTCAGTATAAAGCATTTTACCTAGTATGTGGGAGGCTTTGGTTTCAATTCCCATCACCAACACCACACACAAAAATGTAACTACTGCATAAAACATCCTTGTTTTGGGAGATTTAGCTCAGTGGTTCCAGTGCCTGCCTCGCAAACGCAAGGTCCTGAGATCAATCCCTGGTAACCACATACAATGCTGGGCGTGGTGACTCACACCCACCAGCCATCAATACCACATACCACAGTGCCAGGCGTGGTGGCTCACGCCTGTCATCCCAGCACTCGGGAGGCAGAGACAGGAGGATTGCTGAGTTCCAGGCTTGCCTGGGCTACATAGTGAGCTGAGGGCTAGCCTGAACTACAAAAGCGAGACCCTGTCTCAAAAAAAAAAAAATCCTTGTTTTAAGCATATCTATCCAGTGTTCTCAACTAGACCACCAGCATTTTCAGGACTAAGAATACATTCTTTACTAAAGCTCCTAGATCTCTGGCCCCTAGAGCCAGCATCAAAGCCCTAAATTCCAATCACTGCTCTATCACTGTGTAGTTGGTGAGCAAGAGGCCCTAGTATCTCTCAGCTTAATATTTTCTTCATGTGTCCAACTGCAATAATTCCTGATTTATCTAATCCCATGAGATTGTAGTAAAATGTAAATAAGTTTAGATAGAAGTTCCTTATAAACAATTATATTATTGCTATTAAACATAGGGTGATGAATTAGTATTTCAACAGATAAAAGTACATTTTAGCTAGCTATTCAGAAGTTCTCATCAGTGAGATTAAATTTGAGATAGTTCTTAATATGAATGGAAGGAAAAAAAAAGGAGGGTAAGAAGTGAGGAGGAGAACATTCCTGGTGAAGGGTGAAGACAATGTTTTGTTGTTTTTTTTGGGGAGGAGTTTGTTTGTTCTTTAGTTTTGAGTTCAGGGTGGCCTGGAACTCACTATGTAGCCCAGGCTGGTCTTGAACTCAGTGATCCTCCTGCCTCAGCTTCCTGAGTGCTGGGATTATAGGCATGCAGCGCCACATCTGGCAGAAAAATTTTTTTCCAATACTGAGGTTTGGACCTAGGGTCTCTGCACTGAGCTATATCCCCAGCCCTTCTCTGTTTTTTAAATTTTGAGACAAGGTCTCCCTAAGTCACTAAGATGCCTGGACTAAAATAGAACTTGAAATCCTCCTGCCTCAGCTTCCCCAAGTGCTGTGATTACAGATATTTGCTACTGCTTGGCTGAGAATTTTAATTTAAACTATGAAATTTGATGTCAATATGAGATATTCAAGTGAAATAAAACTGAAAGGAGGATGGAAGTATGGTACCTTTTGTTTGTTTGTTTGTTTGTTTGTTTTTTGAGACAGGGTCTTGCTTTGTAGTTCAGGCTGGCCTTAAATTCACTAAGTAGCCTTGGCAAGCCTCAAACTCAGCAATCCTCCTGCCTCTGCCTCATGGTGGCTGTTTCATGGTGCTGGGATTACAGGTATGAGCCACCACACCCAGAAGAAGTATAGTACTTTTAAGGGAAAGATACAGAGGAATCTGGATAGAGTTTGACCTTACATGTGTAGTGTCAAGTCACCAAAAGTAAACAGTCAGCAGGTGATTAGAAACTTAAGACTGGATCTCTAAAAAAAAATTAGGAACATAATCTCCCTTAAAAACATTTTAAATATCTTGCCGGGCATGATGGCTCATGCCTGTAATCCCAGCACTCGGGAGGCAGAGACAGGAGGATTGCTGAGTTCCAGGCTTGCCTGGGCTCCATAGTGAGCTCAGGGCCAGCCTGAACTACAAAGCAAGACCCTGTCTCAAAAAAAAAAAAAAAAACATTTTAAATATCTTGAATGGGTGGGCATTTTTTTTCTAGGTCTGTATTTCTGACATAAGAGATCCATTATAAATCATTAAGTTACTTTGAAATTTTATCTTTACAGGCAAAATTAGCCATAGTTCTGATACTTATGATAAAAGACATATCCATTATCAACTTGCCTTAAAATAGCACCTGAAAAAATGATGATTATGGTACAACCAGTAGGAAAAGTACCACCAGTTTCCACTCAATCAAAGACTTACATTTTGCTGGGTAAACTCTCTAAACATAGCTGCCAGACTGTCATCCTCAATGTCACAGTCAGTCTTGATGGCCACATTCAAAATGTGAATTGGTTCATCCCTGGGGACCTGTAACCCAAGATACAAACCAAAGAAATCATGAGACTGGCTACTACCAAAGCAGGAAGAAGTTATAGTACCTGGTGGAACAACTGAAAAAGGCACACCCCAATAGGGTACTTTGATTTGCCAATCAGTAGCAATAATAAAACTGAAGCTGCTGCTCAATAACCACAACAGAGATGAAATAAAGCACATAAAAGATAAAATGGCAAAGGCATTTGCTAGAGTTGGCTTCAAATTTTGACTTGACTGAACTTGAAAATAATCATGTCTCAACTTTGTCACCAACAAAAAGATAGAACTATTTTATTTGCTCTCTCTCTACAAAATGTGAATAGAATTGAGTTAAAGAAGTCATTTGAACATATTCCTGTTTATTTCCTTACAGTTTATCAAACAGAAGTATCAAACCATGGTGAAATATAGTTATGACGTAGGATAAGAACAGAACAATTTGTTTACTAAGAGATGAAAAGAAGGGATAATAAAACAAAGTTTTCAACAAAATGACTATTTTTCTGAAGCCTAGAATCCACTATTCTTTGAGGACAATAACAGCACCATTATGAAAAGGTACAAGCCATCAATGAATAAGAATTTGAGCAATCAAAGTTAAAATCTTCAAACTAACAGTCAGACACCCAGAGGCAGCTGCAAAAAAATGTATTTGAATCTATTCTATACAATAAATTCCAAGATTAATATTCCAACTTAACTTTTTAAAATATAGAATGTATTTTCCACCTATTCCCCAAAAATACTTTGTTGTGCCATACAAAATTAAATAATGCATACAAAGTAAGAAATTAATTCTTCTCTATAATGCTCCAAAATCAGAAAGCATATAGCATAAAGTCCCATGTCTGAAGGAACAAAGCAATCTCCCGAAGAAGACACAATACCTTGTCTTCATCATATAGAGATGTATGACCTGCCTCTGGAAATGTGGGGCTTTGGGGTGGGGAGTCAGAGAAGCAGCCCATCACTTCATCAAAGATCCTGAAAAATACCAGAGAAACAGCCACCATGAGAACCCAAGTGGCAGAAAATCTAACTGGCAGAAAACTAATGCTGCCATTGGCAGCTCAGTCTAAAAGAATAATTGATCCTACCTTGTACTCAATAGTCAACTGAATAGTAACACCAGTGGCTAGAAATGACATGCAAAATTTCAGCAAGTGGCACAAATTAGGTGGATGAATTGTTTAAACTTTAATAAACCATAGATATTTTTTCTTTTTAAAAAAGAATGATCTAAAGCTTTTTTTTGGTTTTGTTTTTCCAATATGTAAGATATGAGCACTGCTATCACCATCGGTCTTAAAAGTAACAGAAAGAGCCTGAGAGCGAAGCAGTGACAGACCAATGTAATTACCCCTCCCCCTAGAGTAATGCATCAGTATACATCAAGAGATGGATGCTGAATGCATTTAATCAGAAGATGTATCATCTCTGGTAGGGCTCACTCTAGTGTTGTGTTTAATTTCTCCTGACATTTCACTCATCACAGAGCAGACAGCTTCTTCTGTTAGCTCCTAAGAAAAAGACGATTTTTGTTTGTTTCTATTTTTTTCTGACCAGGCTCATACTACTAGCAGAGGCTTGCACAGCCTGAATAGGCAGTGGAAATAGAAAGATATATACCTCTCCAAGGAGAGATACAGTAAGGGCAACACCTCCTTAGCTGGCTAATGGCAATTCATTGGATCTTTATTTTTCACAAAGGTGAGAGCCTAAACAGAGAAATCTATGGCATCCCTTGTACAGACAGAGTTCCACAATGTCTTACCTGACAAAATCTTCAAAAGTCCGAAAAGAGACCATTCCACCCATCCGCTGACATGGTGGAGTGAAGGAGTTGTCCAACAGCACATCGCTGACACTAGCTACATGAGTCATGCCATAGTGGTTGAGGTTGGAGGAGAAGGACATTCTAAATGATAATTCAATCAAGTTCATTAGGAGTGAGAACTGGAGAGTGGTAACAGGAAAAGGGAGACAGGAGAAGATTCTGTGGACGGGTCAGGTTGCAGAGCAGATTTGGTTTTTTACCCACTGTGGATAAGGTCATCTTGCTAGATTCATATGTCACTTGAATTTCCCCATAAACATTATTATCACTTCAAAATTTTTTCATATAGAAACTATTAAAAATCTCACTCCAATTTTAATATTATTATTATTATTATTATGCTACACCTGATACATGAATAGCACATGTGGGTTAAAAACTCTCCTGCATCTTCCCCCTCCCCAAAACATTCCCTTTTAAAAGGAAGTATGCCACCCAAGTAAGTTGTAATTATGAAATATTTAAGGAACTATAATAGGTTAAGTATTCACACAAAGATAAGATAGGTACTTATAGTTAAACAGAATAATTCTAAATAAGAAGAATTGAACAGTTTAGAATAGATCATTATAAAAAGCATTATCTATGGTACAGAAATAAGTCAGTCTACAAAAGAAACTATTGAGGTGTATTTTCCTTTAATGGGTTTATAGGGATAGTTGTTATTAAAAATATAGTTCTCTCTTTCTGAAAATGAGACATTTTCAACCTCAAATTCCCTTTGTATGTTTAAATACTTTTATACTAGAACAAAAATATCTTCACTGAAAGCCCTTAATAATTTCTAGCAAGATACAAAAGGCCAGAGCATGGGTCTCAAAGTATGTGTAAGCATGACAAATAGTTGCTAAATGGAGATGCTTGAAGAAAATTGAACTGATTTGTTCAATCTAAAACCATAATGAAGTGGAATATTCCTTGGTGCACCTCAGCAACATGTACTGATAAATAATACTGTATGGTGTTTCTGAATGCATTCAATCAGGACAGCCTGTTAGGAAGGACCAAATTAAAGATGCCTCCTGGGCTTCCTGACACGTTACTGGTGTATGGATCTGAAGCCAGTTCAGAGTGAGGCAATGGTACCTGCACCTTGAGAAACTGCCCAAATATCATGAAGTACACACCTGCAACATTGCAGGAAGAAGAAAGCCAGCAATGTGGACTTGCGATCTGGGCACTTATTGCTCCTGATAGCAACTCATACTTATAAAAGCCAATGGAATTCTTTACAGGATGGAAATGCTGCTCACACAGACTATGGAGACTGACACTCCTGGATTTTATCCTTTGGTAAGTGATGACTATGGAAAAGGTACTCCATCTTTTGACAGTAATAGGAATAGAAAGGCACAGCAGGAGAGGAGACCATTGACACCATGAGTGAAACAAACAAATGAAACATAGATCAAGCAAGTTTTACACATGGTACTCCCTAGAAACTGGGATTATGAGCTGTATTAACTCAGAATACTATCATCTTCCTCTTTTCTAGGCTCCCCAAATGTATTTACTGAAGGAACAGCATGTAAGGATATCTTTTCTACCTACATGGCATTAAAATATAAAGATAAAAGGGTTCCAGACAACCCTTGTTAAATTTTTTCACTCAAGTGAACCCCATGGGAGACACATACTATTTAGTTTCCTTCTAGTACTAGTTTCATAGGCCAGAGCTGCTGAAGACAAGCAGGAATGAATTAAGCCCACTCTCCAAGGGAAGACTGCAGGACCTTATAAAAACATTCCCTTACAGCCAACAGGGCTTGGTGGCACATGCCTGTGATCCCAGCATTCCAGGAGGCTAAAACAGGAGGATCACATATTCAAATCCAGCCTGCATAACTCAGTGATCTAGTAACCTTGTCTCAAAATGAAAAAATAACAAAAGGGTTAGGGATACAGCTTAGTGCAAAGCTTGAGTTCAAATAAACAAACACCACCTCCCTTTCTTTCCTACATCTAAATTGAGCTCTAAAAGCTTTGATCAGTTTTTGATCACTTAATGTTTTAAAGGGAGAGGTACTAAATAAATATGTCTATAAATATTTCCAAGTAGAACATTACAGTAATACCTCGATTCACAAATGTTTACATTTGCAAAATGAAACAAAAATATTTAGTAAAGCCGGGCGTGGTGGCTCACGCCTGTAATCCCAACACTCGGAAGGCAGAGGCAGGAGGATTGCTGAGTTCGAGGCTTGCCTGGGCTCCATAGTGAGCTCAGGGCCAGGCTGAACTACAAAGTGAGACCCTGTCTCAAAAAAAAAAAAAAAAAAAAAAAAAAATTTAGCAAAGTTTTGTTTCTGCTCATTAACTCCACATCGGGTGACGAATACGATCATGGCCATCTTTCCCCACACAAACACAAATGCAGCCATCTTTCCCAAAATAATAAAACAAATTAAGTTCATAAACCGAGGTACCACTGTATCTATTAAGAGCTCGCTACCAACTTACCACTGGTTTAGCATTTTGTGGATTCGGTTCTCATTACTATTGCTACTCTTTCAAACTTTCATTGTGTATCATCTTGCTTGCTCAGGAGGGAAGAGGACATGTACTATCATAAATATTTGTGTTACATTGCCCTGGAAACCTCTGCACAAGGCTAAACATATTAAAACTTAGATATACTTTTCTAATATTAATCTTATTATATGTTTAAAATAAAACTACTTCCAACTCTCTATAACACTTTAGAAAAATATCTAATGAACTTATAAACATGAGATCAGCTATATCTGAATTTCAATTTATCTAAAAGGAGAAATAAGTTAGGAACTAACAATTGTGGAAAATTTGCCAAGAAAGGAGTAACCTGAAGAGTTTTTCCA
>PVIC010055230.1:0-11293 GCA_004025085.1 Thryonomys swinderianus
AATTATTGAGTAGGCATTCCCATTTCAAAACTGTTATATGGAGATTGGCTGACAGCTTGGCTTGGCTGACAACTCACCTGACTGATAGGGTATAGATTTGGAGTCTCCTCTCAGAATGTTCTCTGGGTACGCTGCACATCACCCCACACAACCTGAGTGTGGTTGTAATCCATTTGGTGGTTGGGGCAGGGCTGGCATTCAAACCCATGGAGAAGTACTGTCAATATTTAGGTCAAGAGACAATATCACTCCACAGGATATCCCACGCATACTTTGCCTATTCACATTTCAGCTTTGCTAACCCTTCCCTGCTTTTAGCACAAGGGGTCTACTGCACCATATCACTTTTTGTCCAGATAAGTACAAATTTTTCTTTTCCTGTTCTTTTTTTTTTTTTTTGGCTTTCTTGGAATCTGAATAAGATTGTACCTCCTAACCTCCTGATCTGACACTTTATTACCTGATTCTCAGTCAGTTACTGTCTTTGCGTAGATTTTTCCTGTCTACCAGGCAGTGGTCAATCTCTTTAAAGATTTTATTACTGTAAAGATTTTCATATTAGAATTCTTATTAATAACATATTTACAATTCTCAGCCTAAACTCTTAACAAGTAAACCAAATATAATTAATATACCTTTTTAAAACTCCAGATCATTTATAAATATCTTTTTTTTTTTTTTTTTGGTGCCAGGGATCAACCCCAGGACCTCACATTTGTGAAGCAGGCGCCAGAAACACTAAGCTAAATTCCCAGCCCAATATCATCTTAATCTTTAGCCTGTATGATTTCTAAATTTTAAAAAAAAGTGACTAAATATAGGGTTCTGCAATCATTTCAAATTATTTTACATATTTTTTCCTATATACTTATATGACTTTTTATAATTAGTAATTATTTAAAAAATATTTGCATTTATAGTTAGTCATAATTATTGTATCTGTTATTTCATTTATATATATTTTAAATATATTTCCTGCTATTTTCTGAAGACAGATTGACAGGACATACATTTGGAATATAATTTTTCAATATGCAAAAGGAATTTTTTTCCCTTTCAAAGAAGAAATTTATCCTTATGGAAAAGTTGCTCCTTTCCAGCAACAATTATACATTTACACTCTGGTTTTGATATACGAGATATAAAACTATTTCCATATAGTGGGACTAGTTCATGTGAAATTAGTCACTTTCTGACCCTAGAGCAACAATTAGTGAATGATTAGTCAAGTTTTCATTACTGTAATAAGATATCTGAGGCAAGCTGCTTTATAAAGAAGAGAAGTTTATTGTGGTTCATGGTTCTGAGGTACAAAGGTAAAGCAGCACTGTACAGACTCTAGTAACAACCCTCTAAATTACAGCACAGCATGACAGGAGCATGTGTATGTGTGTGTGTGTGTGTATCTCTGTGATCTCTCTCCCTTCTTTGTATAAAAGGACTAGAATTCAAACATGGAACCTCTATCCTATCGACCTGATAGAATGATTTCTCAGAAGCCTCGCATCTAAACTGCAGTTAGACTGTTTCTACTCTCTCAATCCCTTTAACACAAGAGTTTGGGGTTAATCTCCTACGTGAGTCTCAAGGACAAACCACATTAAAACCATAATAGGTGCCAGCTATTTAGGCTGGGTATCCAGAATAGCTCAATAACTACCATTTTTATGCATTGAGAGATAGTTAGAAAAAACCCTGCCATGCCCAGCTAGGGGAAAGAAGGACCTGACTCTCCCTTGGACAGTGACACTCCCTCACACCTTCTCTGCTGTGGAGATGAGGTTAGCATTTCTGTCCCTCTTCATTTCTCAGATTTTGCCTTCAACATGCATTGCTGAAACTGTTGCATGAAGGGAGAGGAAGTACAGAGAAATATAGGGACACAAGTGGAGAACATAGATGACAGTTAATACTGTTTGATCCTAAGCCAATGAAAACAGCCATCAGCAGTTCATGTGTGTGTGTGTGTGTGTGTGTTATTTCAGAGATGTAGAGTGATCTTTTAATTTTTTTTTTGACATGGGCTCTCACTTTGTAGTTCAGGCTGGCCTTATATTCACTATGTGACCCTGGCTAGCCTCGGACTCACAGAAGTTCTCCTGCCTCTGCCTCCAGAGTGTTGGGATTGCAAGCATGAGCCACCACACCCAGCACTGTGGTATGTGATACCAAGGATTGAACTTGGGACCTTGAGCTAAATCCCAGGCCTATTCTTTTAATTATTAAGTATTTTAGGTTAGTGTTCCAATGCTATGACAACATTCCTGAGATAATAATCTCAAAAGGAAGAAAGTCCCTCTTGAGTCCATGAACAGTTGGCTCTGTTGCTTTAAGCCTATAGCAGCACAATGCATTATGGTGGTAATGTGTGGTAGATGAGGCTTCTATATCCCATGGCAACCAGGAAGAAAAGAGAGACAGGAAGAGGCAAGAAGCCCACCCTCAGAGACCTTCCTTCACATAGAGCCTGTCTCCTAGAAGGAACACCACCTTTCTATAGTGACACAGTTTGGTAACAAAGTCATTAGCATAGGAGCTTTTGGGGGACTTTCAGAATCCAAAGTACAGTATGTATTAAATACAATTCCATTATTTTCAGGTACACAGTATTAGGAAGAGAGGCAAGGAAGTAAAATTTAGATAATATTCCTTTAAAAGAATTGCTTTAAAGAACATCTGAATGACATAATTAATGAATCAATTATTTCAGGAGAAATGAATATTTCTAACTTGCTTGAGGGTGCAAATTCCACATGTAAGTAACTGCCTATATTTTTTCTTATGTATTACTCAATTATAACTTTATTTATAGCTTTCCCATCAATGGCTTCTACTTGACCTGATATGGGCACCTGCACAGTAGGATACTGGACAAGAGCTTCACCTTGAGCCTCTAATCACACAGTTATTAAAGCACTTTATCCAGAGTTATGTTACAAACTTTCAGGCTTGCGATTTTTCTGAGCAATAACTGCAAACCAGAAACATTTCTTATCAACTGTGTTCCAGTATTGCTCTATGCTTCCTTTCCCCACCCTGAGTTTCACAGTCTCTACTTTTCAAAGTTTTCCACTAAAACATGGTAAACAAGCTCCGCTATTGCTAGTCACTGAAAGCTCTTTGCCCTGCTAAAATCTGTCTCCACTAAATAGTTCTGTAAGTTAGCAGGCTTCAGGAAACAGTTCTAGCTCATTTTGTACTCCTCTGTGCCTAGGAGTTAGGAAAGGAGGTCAAAATTTTAAGAAATCATTCAGGGCACATCCAGATTTTTTCCCTACTGTATAAAAAAAATCTGTTCTAGTTTTAGATCTTGCCATTTATCCATATGACTGGTATAAAACCTAAATGAATTATAAACATACATAACATCATTGAAAAGAAGTGAGAAATGATGGTGTTAGGGAAATTTGAAAGTGAGTGTACACTAAGACTAAAGGAAAAGTAAATTGCATATAGCTACACAACTGTACTCTAAAGTTGTCTTTGGTGAAACTATGGATTAAGAATTCTGATTCTGTTATACATCTATATCGAAGAGAGCCATCAGGTCAATAAATGATAGACAGTGAGAGCCAGATTTCAGATTATAGGCAAGCAAAAGGAGGAGAGTAAACCAAATGCAGAGATAATAATTAGAATTTGAAATATCATAAATTTATATTTATCTGAAAATAGATAAAGATGGTATTGAGTGTATTACTCAGCTTTCCCATCCTTGGTTCAAACTACCCAACACCCGTAATTTAAATGAGGAAATTGTTTTTAGAGGATTTAGCCCAAGGTCAGTTGGCTCCAAGGAGTAAATAACATAGCAGAAGGCCTGGCTGAAGAATAGCTGCTCCCTACAACAGCCAGGAAACAGAGTGGACAAGATAGATCCTTTCAGGTCACACCCTCAGTGTCCCACCTCCAAATAGGTCCCATCTCCTACCAGCACATTTAGCTACCGTACTACCATGATCCAATCATCTTTGAGGACATTTAAATCTAAACCACAGCACTGGGCATTGTGACAATTACTCTAAGAGTCTAAGCCAGGAGGATGACAGGTTCCAGCCCAGCCAGAGCAAGTTAGCAAGATCCTGCATCAAAATAATAAGTTAAATAAAGGGGAGGAGATAAATCTCTCATAATTCAGAATCCCAAATAATTTATGAAGATACTGTACCCTAAAGAAGGTGGAGCATAACTTCTTACTCCTTAATTATATAGCGATGTACATAGAGCTGTCTTTCCAAAGAGTACAGCAATGCCCACCACCAGTCCCAAAAATGCTACTTCACTGCATGAAAAGCATAGGATCAACAACACTTTCCTCACATAAAGAAGCCAAGAAAGATTGGCTTAAATAGAGGTTCAATGGTCAGCCCATCTTGTCCCACAGCCAACACAAGGACATCCCTGCATGTAGTCGTCTTGTGCTGCAGATGAAGGTCCTCATGCCTTCTCTGCCAAGAGCAGAGAGAGTTTTAGGATTGGCTGTGTGTCATAGGATATAGAACAAAGTCTACTTCAAAAAGGGACAAAGGAAATACACTCCCAACAAGATCACATGACCATCTCAGGCTGTGAGGGGTCCTTATCTCCACAACAGGAACCTTTCCAGGGCAGATCCCCACAGCCAAGCAAGGGAGGGGCTGATCGTGACTGCTTTTCTCAATGGCTCTAACTTACAGGAATACACAGCAATGTAACCAGCGGGACCTCCTTGTGAAGAAGTAAAGAAAATGTAATTATCTCATGATGAGTAATGGAGGTAAGCCACCTTAAATATCAGGGGAATATAGTGAGCCTTTATTACTACAAAAACAATTACTTTAGGAAATTAAGTTTTTGGAATCATGTCAGAAAGGCAACTTAAAATTGAGTAATACCTAGGAGAAGTAGAACCACAGGCTCTGTAGAAAGACAGTCCTCCTTGTAAGCTACAAACATGAGAAGGAAACCAACAGAGCAGAATTACCTTCACCAAGAATGGCACCGTCTCAGAGGGGATGGGATCAAACATCACTTCTACCTGCGGAGGATACATGACTCTCTTCCAAACCTGCCCTTTGCATCTGCCTAAAGTGTCAAAGTCCAGTGATAACCATTTGCTACTAAAGTGACTGAGTTTTATTTTCAGATAGACTGCAAAACCAAGTTATATGATATATGTATTGAGACTAAAATAATGAACTACTTGTATTTATTCAACTAATGATCAACACATGGTAACTGTGAATTGAGATGAAATAACTAGTATTCATTTGTTATCTAGAAAAGTAACAGAGGTTAGGAGCACAAGTTGATATTCAACCTGAAGTAATGCCTGAACTTTTCAGAGTCTCGGTTTCTTCATTTGTAAAATGAAATTATTTATAGTCCCTGCAGCATAGAGTGGTTGCAATGGTTGAATGAATTAAGATGTGCTCAGTACTTATCGTATCTGGTAGGTACCAAGTCCTACAAAAAAGTTGGCTGCTGTTTTCAGTGGGAGTTCTCAGAGCCCTTATTTTTATCCTCTTTACACTCCCCCTGAAACCCACACTGACCCACCTCATCCCTGGCATCCTGCCACTTCTTCATGCACAGTCATTCTTTGAGTTACCCAGAAGCAAAGTTTATTGATTTTTCTCTTTCTTGATCTTCTTGCCATTGGAATATTACCTTCTAAAGCCTGCCCTTGGTTATGGTTCTTACAGATTTTTCCCATTGCCATCACTATCATCCAACAGTCCATTAATTTGTTGTTCTGATGTCCCCATCTACCCCAGTTCACTCACATTCTCATGATAGGATAATGCTGCTTTTTGTTTTAATTATTGTTGAAATGTTCATATTACATAAAGCTCACTCTTAATGTGTACCATTAAATGAATGTTTGGTGTTTATAGATTTGTGCAGCGATCAGTATTATCTACGCGTGGAACATTTTCATCACTCCCATAAATTTTGGTCCCTCCTCACCTTCCCTTACCTTCATCCACAGAAAACCCTAATCTACTTTCTGTCTGTATAGATTGTCTAGTCTGGATATTTTACATAAATAGAACCATAAAATAGGTAAGTTTTTTTTATCTAATTGCTCTTACTCAGCATAAGGTTTTCTCAGTGTTTACCTGCTCTGTAGCATATATGAATATCTAACACCCTTTCTTAGCCAAATATTAGTTCATTATATGAATACAATTGTATTGTGTTTATCCGCCCATAAACTGACAGGCACTTAAGTTGTTACCACATTTAGAGTGTTGCTTTCAACAATTCTGCTGTGAGCATTCCTAAATAAGCTTCTGGGTGGACATGGTTAAATTCTCTTGAGTACATGTCTAGGAGTAGAACTGCTGGGCTATGGTAACTCTGAGGCTAGCTTTGTGAAGCACCATGATAGTTTTCAAATACAGCAGCCTTACTATTGTATATTTCCACCAGAAACATGTGAGGTTTCAACTTCTACATCTTTGTCCTCCTTTTCATTGTAGACTTTTTTAGTAGGTAGGAAGTGTCACTTTATAGTTTTGCTATATATTTACTCAATGACTAATTTGAGCACTTGTATATCTTCTTTGGAGAAATGTCTGTCAAAGCTTTTCCTTATTTCTTAAACTGGGCTATTTTATTACTGAGTTGTAAGTGTTAATTACATGTTCTGGATTCTGACAAGTCCCTCATGTATATCTTTTGCAATTATTTTCTCCCACTCTGTGGGAATTCATGGATCATTCCCTCTTTATGTGGTCCTTTGAAGTATAAAATTCTTGATGTTGATACATTTCCATGTATCTAATTTTTCCTTTGTTACTTAAAATTGGTATCAGATAGAAGAAATCATAGTCTACCTAAGGTCATGAAGATTGACTCGTGTCATTTTTAGCCAGGCATGTCAGCCCACACCCGTAATCCCAGCACGTGGAAGGCTGAGGCGTGAGGACTGCAAGTTCAAGGCTCCTCTGTGCTGCTGTGTACTGAGTTTAAGGCCAGCCTGAGTTACGTAGCAAGACCCTGTCTCAAAAAAAAAAAAAAAAAAAAGTACAATTTCTGGCTGTGAAAAAGTCTCTTCTCCCATGTTTTAAATAAATGATGGCAGATCTCAAATGCTATAATATTTTGATTCCACACTAAATACATTTAAAAGTAATAATTTTATTTTAAAATCAAACTGTAAAAGTTTATTTCCATTATTTTAGGGGCTATTTTTTTAAAAATTTACCTGAAGATATAGCACAATACAACACTCCCCGGTTAACATTTTGACCTTCTTCTAGATAATAAAGGATTTTAAAAACTTTAGTGCTAAATTTAATTATCCTTTCCAACTTACATAATATTAGTTATGTGTTTTAATTCTGCCCTTTAATGTATACTCTTACAAATTCAATGTCATTTTATACAAATGGTTTGTTTAGACTTATTTCCAAGATTCTCAATTTCTTTACCATTCTCTCTTACATTTGACCTTCCTTTTAGCATAACCTTTCTTCTTCCTTAGCTACATCCTTTGGAAGCTTCTAAGTATAGATCTGTTTTTGATTGCCTGAAAATGCCTTTATTTTGTTTGACCTTCTCAAGAGTTGGCTTCAGTGTTTACAAAGGTTACTTTTTCAGTTGTTCCCATGTCTTTTGCTGCTGTTCCTGCAGTGCCGACCCACCAGTCACCAGCAGGCTCTTCCTTCTAGATAACTTTAGGGTTTGTTTATGGTTTTGAGTGTTCTACAGTTTCATTACGATCTATCCAGGTGTACATTTATTTTAATTTATTCTACTTGCTACAAACATTTAGATCTTCCATTAATTCTTCAAATACTGCTGCTTCTCCTTTCTCTTTATTCTTTGTCTAACTGTAAACTATTACTTTGATTCCTCTCAAAACTTTGAGGCAGGTGGCCACCCCAGGAAATTATTAGCTGTTAAAGATCCTTATTCAAAAGGTCAGCAGTGAGGCTCAGTCTAAATTCCTCACAGATTACCAGGTGAAGCTCTTGTAACACCGTGTAAGAATTTCTTTCTGTCCTCCACGCCTTAACATCTATTTCATATTTCACATCTCCTATTTCCCTATGTTAGTTTCTTTCTGCCTGTTTTCCAGTTAATTTGTTTCTCTTCCATCTATATCACTTGTTGTCAGGGAGCAATAGTGAATTTTGATTCACTGAGTTAGTTGGTGACGCTGATAAAAGTTGCTATTCCAGATGTACTCTTTTCAACATTCTAATTTATTATACCAATTAACACTATGTAACCAGTTTTTAACCAATGAGGGAAGTCTTCTAATGCCAACAAGCAGAAAAACATCAAGAACAATTAGCTTCTCCTGGAAGAAAGAGTACTATACATTTGTTATTTTGCCTCAGGGTATATAAATTCCTGCTCTGTGCCACAGTTTAGTTATCAGAGATTCTGAGCATTTCCTGTCACACTAGGTACCTCACTGGTTCATGACACTGATGATAATGATATAACCTAAAAAGCAGAAAGTAGATGGGGTCTTAAAAGGCATGTTCCACTTAGACTCACCAGAAGACAAGAACTATGTTCCACAATTAGTGTGATCTCACAGCTCAGTGTTGTAGCCTGGTTCAATTCAGCATATGCTGTGCAAAACAAAATAAGTTGGGATACCTTCTGTGCACAACTTTTGGCAAAAATTTTGCATTTCAGAAGATATTTATACTACGTGTACAAGGTAATTTTTTATTTGATGACTTGAAACAGCTAATTTGAGTGAGTCCTGGGTTAAGAAAAGTGTTCATTCTGGGCCAGCTATACTGCAAAATGCTCTGTGCTGTGATTTCCCCTGGCTCAGCCAATTTAACAGTATTGCAGACTAAATGCTTTGGGAATATTTTTACCCACAGCTGTACGCAGCATATTACACACTGCCAACTATAAGGCATAGCTATATGGGACAGAAGGATGGATGGATAGAAAAAGAAAAAAATGCATGAAATGTTTTAAGTAGAATTCTATTCCTCTATTTCTTCTTATTGCAGCCCAGATAAACAAGGGTAGATCAGAAACTAGGGCATGTGTTTAAATTTTTAAAAAAATGTTACAGTAAAAGACATACTGTCATCACTCACCCTCAAAACGCTCTACCTCATGTTAAACACATTAATTTCATCATTCTTGCCTCTCTGAAGCAGTTCTTATAGTCTCTTTTGTGTCTTTATGAGGTATGATAAAAAATACACTTACTCCTGCTCCTAAGTGCCAGCCACTGGAGAGGTAAGACCATAAAAACTTTATGTTCCTCCAACTTATTTGCCAGATGTGGCATTACGCAGCCTCTGGCCTCTCCCAGGAGTCAAATGACCATGAAAGTTAATCATTTTTAATCAGTTCAGGATATCAAGGCAGACAAAACAACAATTAAAGATACTCATGAAGGAGAATTTCTAGAACTACTTTAGAAAAGGGCAAGAATGATAGGATATTTGAAACAAGGGAAAATATTTTGAGAAGGATTAAGAGGAGTTTTATTGTACTGTAATAGTTTTCTTTAAATTTAAACATTCACTGTGCTTTTTATCATATTCTATATATGTTAGTGAATAATAGTGTATTTTGTCTTTTCATCTCAACTTTATACCAGCCATAGTTGCATTAATTGCTTTACAAAGTTTTCTTCAGATTTATCTTATAGATAATTAATTTACTTTTCAACTCTATGTAATATCCTGTTCAATATACTTATTTCATTATTTTTTCAGTGTTTACATTTTTAATTTATAGAAGCTCTATTTGGTTTCTGTTACTTTATTTATTCTTTTAATCACTTAAATGTCTTTTTAAAGCTTACCAGACAAGTATAACAACTGACTTCACTGACTCTATTTTCTTGAACGTTATGTAACTAAATGGAGAGCTCACCTTTAGACTATTTCTATGAGAAATCTCTTGGACCTGCACTATGTATCTGCTTTTCCTAGTTGCCCGTGAGTTTCACTGGCCCATGACCACTTATCATGTTGATCTCAGCTCTTAAATTCATGTACCATACAGAGTAGTGTATATTTGAATCCCAACCCATAATTATAAATCTGTTATAATAAGAATTCTCTGGAGGAAATGTCATCCCACAGGAATCAGGGTTACTAGAGAAGCTTCCACCTAGTCCCTATGCATTGTGAGTGGCATTATGTTGTAGTCATTGTTTTATTGGGAGGGTTGCCTTTCAAGATTCCTACTTTGGTTCATGCATTGCATTCGTAATTCATGCCTCTTGTAGAATCCTTGTCTTGTCATCTCTTGCTCTATGCTGTACTAAATCCCTGGTTTATGCTGACTGTCCATACCAATCCCCTACATACAAAAAACCACACACACACACACACACACACACACACACTCCAGCAGTAGCTACTACAATGTCAGATATGATTACTCTGTCTCAAGAAATTATGTTTTATGAACTCATCTACGCAGTTAAAAGATAATTTTTTTTTTTTTTGGAGACAGGGTTTCACTTTGTAGTTCAGGCTGGCCCTGAGCTCACTATGTAGCCCAAGGCAAGCCTCAAACTCAGCAATCCCTCTGCTTCTGCCTCTCAAGTGCTAGGATTAGAGGCCTGAGCCACCACGCCCAACACTGTGGTATGTGGTATTGATTGCTGGTGGGTGTGGGTCACCACGCCCACCTAAAAGAGGATTTTTAAATCATTCATCTAGAACTTCCAGGCCTCTTTTCATGGGAAGATTTGCAGGTTATTTCATGTAAATTATTGTCTGAAAAATTCTTATATATTAATAAATTAGTAAGAAGTGTGAGATAATGAATCTTTGGAGAAAGAGTTTACTTTGCTAAGGAAGGCCAGAAAATAGATGGTAGAAAGAGGAAAAAGGCTCCCATGGTAGGCAAGTAGCACTTAAGAAAATACACAAAAGGAAAGAGAAATGCAGTTGTCTTTCATGACTGCAGAGAAAAATTGCTGACCTTGTCAGAGAGGGATATTAGGTAAAGATGCAGAAGAAAGAGAAGGAGTATACTCGGATTATTTTTTTCTCAGAGACAATAGGAATTTTATATAGAAGATTTATATCAGGCTGCTTCTGAAAGAAATAGATAGTATATGTAGCTTTAAGATTTAGCTCAGATTCCTAGTTCCACTGAGGAAAGAGACATAAGAAAAAAGGAAGCCTTAAACATTAAAACAGAAACAATAAGCCTGCTGGTAAACAGGCTAGGTAAAACTCTTGGAGACATTGGCTTAGGCAGAGACTTTATGAATAAAACCTCCCTAGCACAAGAACTAGCAGAAAGAATCAACAAATGGGATCTCATCCTACTGAAAAGCTTCTGCACAGCCAAAGAA
>PVIC010055231.1:0-11297 GCA_004025085.1 Thryonomys swinderianus
ACTTTCTGAGCCCTCCTTCCAGTTTTACTTTTCTCTGGCTTTGTTGCCTACCAGTGCCATAGCTCAGTTTCGGGTACCTGTTTGGGTGCCACTTTTTGGGTTCAGTCCAACAAACCCTGATAGAGAGACGAATGAAGACACGAGAGGCAGAGTATGCATTCGTGTGTGTTGGTAGGGTCAGGGTTTTCTAATGAAATGAAGTTCTGAACTAAGCTAAACTACCAGTTTTACTGAGAAACAAACAACAGTGTTATGTTCTGCTGAACATTAGCATTTATTCTAAATGAGAAAGGCATAGCAATTATGCCAAATTGTTAACTTTATCAAACTGTTTCCAGAATGTTCCTTCTTATTTCACCAGCAAGGTTCATCTCTGCTTGAGCTGTCAGAACACCCCATCTTCAAGATGTTCTGGTTCCTCAGGGTCAGCAATCTTCTGTGCCAAGTCAACCCAAACAGATGTTAAGCCATTGGGTACTGCAAGGAACTCCACAATGTGCATAACCAGTTTTCCCAGCCACTTCTAAAGAGATTGTCTTTCCTCTGGTGTATGTTTTTGGCTCCTTTGTCAAAGATCAAATGACTGAATGTTTCTGGTGTTGTTTCTATATCCTTTAATTTATTGCGTTGATCTATTTATTGCGTGTTTTTTTTTTTAATCACTGGGGCTTGTAGTATTACTTGAAGTCAGGTATTGCAACATCTCCTGCTTTAACATATTTTTAAATAAGAGACAGCCACAGAAGAGAATTTAGAGAGTGGATACATAGGCCATCAGGAATGTGAAGGTAAACTTTATTATGAGAAGCACACCAATGTCCATGAAGTGATAATCAATCGTCTCTTCCCAAACACAATTTATATTTCTATGTATATGAATAAAAGTTATTGTACTAACTTCTACACCAAACAAGCTTTGAAATAGCTCAAAGTTGGAGACAGCTGAGGAAGAAGGATATGCAGGAATAGACTCTATCTAATCTTCCTTGTACTGATAAAACCTGAAGGAAGCAGGGCTTTAAAGACACAAGCTCCAAGTATATTTCTGTTTTCTACCTGATTAAATAAGAATTTCTCCAGTATACCCTTGGCTGGACAATCAATATTTTCAATTATTTTTTTTTAGAAAAAAGAAAGATAAGTTTTTATGGAATCGATGCAAAGAACTATATTTTTCAAGGCAAGTTAGAGAACTCCATAAGAATTTATTTTTTGGGCAGCAGGAGAAAGAATTAACTTTGTTTCATTTCATGTAGAAAGGTAAAGTCTACTACACTGAGGGTTAGAGGTAATTATGGAAAATGGCATACTCAAACAGGATAAAAAATATGGTAGACAAATAGCTCCTATTAAAATAAGGTTATTAAAGTTATTAAGTCTAATGGACTAAAGTAGTTAACTTCTTTAGCGTTGGATAGTCCATCAATAGTTTGCCTTTATGAAGTTGTTTGCTTCCTGACTGAAATGAGTCCTAGAAGTTCCGCTTGGTCTGCACAATCTGCAGTTGTCTGAGTCTTGTTTGTCTGTGTTAAGAAGCTCTCCTTTCAAATATCAGTCGTTAGAAGTCCTTGGTGTAACCATTTCCATAAATGCTGAAAATCTCCTTGTAGCTTACTGAAGAGACTTTCGTCAAGCACTAGAATAAAACAAAAAATATTTGTAGATGGCAAACATTGAAAAGCTGGTCAACTTATTATAGTAATATAATTCTTATTATATCAGAATGCAGGGAAGTAAAATTTTCTACTAGGGTTCCCTAGAGAACCACTTTCTGTTTTTGAGGACTAATTCATATAAATTTGATCAATTTTGCCCTGTCCAGAGAAGTGCTTTATGTTAATAATGTTTTATCACTTCAAACTAATTCAAGGAAAGCTAAGTATTTTTGATGGGCTTGGTCATTGGTTTGATCATTCTTCCCACACTGCTCTTAAATAAATGTTTTTAGTAAGGAAATACAGAGCATAATAAACAAATTTTATAATTTCTAATATCCCTTCACTTGTAAGCTAAAATAACAAATCATCATTTTCCCTGAGCCCTATGGATTTTCTCAAAAGTAATGTTTGGGGCAATAAATTCTGGGAATGTAATTTTATTTTATTTTTTTTCTAAACTTCAGGACTGATCTTGAAGGAAAAGATCCAAAATATTACCAGAGGTGATTTGATCATTTGATGTAGATCACTTGATGTAGAGAAGCCCTTGCATGTCTGAAAAACAAGATTTATGTACTTGATCTAATTCTAGTAAAAACTTCAGAGAAGAAAATAAAATTCTCCAAAACAGTGTTTTCACAAGTGAAGAAATTGTTTTTTTTAATAGTAAAAAATTGTAAAGTCAGCATAAAGCACAGAAAATGATTCTCTTAGGTCATGAAATGTTTGACTTCTAGTCTAATTACTGAGGTGGTCAATAGTTCTAACCTTCTACACTGAAATTGAAGGCCTTAACCAGTAACCAAGGAAATAAGCCCATCAAAAATGACAGAATTTTAACAGAATTCATGATTTCATCCTCTAACCACTTTTGACATTTGTACTACTTGTGACATTTACTATTACAGACACTATAGTCTAGTACAAGGAGACAGAATACTAGTGCAGTAATTCACATAAAGCATATTTCTTACTTGCAAATGGGCAGTGAGGATAGAATTCATGGCAAGCTGGTCCACCATGGCCCAGCACAGGGTGGATGGAGTTTCATCTGTGTGTGCCTCACGTCACACTGTATAGCTGAATGACACTGAGATCACGCTGCCCTGAGTTCATACTCTGAATGACATAAGCATCATGGAGAACATCAGTTGTGCAGAACATCATTGACCTTGTAGAGAAGTTTCCTTGGAAGAGAATGGGTCTCTTCCATATGGTCTCCTTACATAGCAAGTTGATTACCCAACTGTATGCATCATCATCAATGAAGATGATGAATAGCCAACTCACTAGGAGATTTCTGTTTTCATTTGTTCCCTATGAACAGGACAAGATTCTCTTGATCAATGAGTACATTTACTCATCCACTGCTATGGTTTGGATGTTTCTCCCAAAAGCCTATGTGTGTAAGGCTTAATTGCCAGCTTGTGATAATACCAGGAAGTGGTGGAACCTTTAGAAGGCGGAGCTGAGTGGAAGGAAGTCCGACAATTAGGGATATTCCCATGAGGGAGATAGTGGCACACTGGTCCCTCCTCTTTCTCCTTTTCTTTCTGGCCACCACAAGTTGAACAGCTTCCTCTTCTGTATGCTCCCAGCATACTGAACAAAAATAAAACTTTCCTCTTTTTTTAGTTGATCATATTTGGTATTTTGTTGCAGTCACCAAAAGCTGACTAGCATATCCATAATTTCCCTTGCCTTTTCTTCCACTGTTGGCTGTACCCTTGTCAGTAAACACTGTGTGACATTTTAAAAGTTATTTAGAGATTAATAAGCTTTGCTACATTATTTTACATTCTTTTTTATGTAATTAAAATTAGCATTTAGAAGTAGAAGTTTTATTTTTGTCATTGGCCAGATTTTTACAATATTGTACTTTTTCACAGGTTGACTTTGGTTCTTTGTCCTTAGTTTTTGCTGTATTGATGCTGTAGGAGTCAGGAGTGGATCTGAGGCATTCAGGGTGACATGGCCTTTCACAAATGAGGAAAAACTAACTCTGCCTCCTAATTTTGTATTACAGGCACAGTATTAAATTAACTTTTAAATATTCTTCACAACACTCATGATCTTAGTATGATGGAAAACATAACAAATATTCATACAGCATCCTCCAAAAATGTTGACTCTCATTGCAAATCTCAATAAGGCCAAACCTTTTACATTCCTGGTAGAGAGAGGATTTACTTAAAGATTCCTATCTCATTTGATGACAAGTATTCCTTGACAATGTCAAAATGTTCAATGGAGCCCCACAAGAATATCTGATGATCTAATGAGCAGTCTGATGATTTAGATAGCAGTAAGAACCTAAGCCATTAAGGATTCAGTAGCCATTTTCCATGAATTTATAATGAATTAATCACGATGTTGTGGCCTGCAAACTACTGAACCGCTTGCTTTAGTTTCCTGTCACTAACTCTGAAAGTGACTGTGTAGCCTGCTAGAGCCAAGGGGACACAGTGGGATGCGTGCAGCATCTTGGTAAGCAGAGCCCAGCAGCCCGTATGGAAGGAAGGTGGTCTAGCTTCCTCAGAAAGGAAGGCCATATGGGGAAAGGGAGGCCCCACCATCAGCAGAACCATCAGCCGAGTCTCCAGCTGATCTGTAAATTGAACCGAATGAGCCATGCACACGATCTTAGGTGACACCAGTAGAAACACCCATCCTGTGCACAAAACCATGAGTATAATAAATCAGTGTTTTAAGTCTTGATGTCTTGGAGTTCTTTGTTAGGCAGCAGTGGCACTTATATAATTTGAAACATGGAAGTATATAAATAAATGAGATGGACCATTCATTCATTAATTAGTTCATTAGTAAGTATTCTTCCAAGATCTATAAATGCATGTCTTCTAGTCTACTGTCAGAACTCACTCTGTATAAGAATTCAGGATTTTTGTGTGTGTGTGTGTGTGTGTGTGTGTGTGTGTGTGTGGTACTGGGATTTGTACTTAGCTCCATCCCATTCCTCCACCCCTTTCTTTACATTTTGAGGCTGTGTTTCACTAAGTCAATAATTGCATGAGTTGGGCCCAAACTTATGATCCTCATGCCTCAGCCTCTCAGGATGCTGGGATTATAAGTATATACACAACTCCCAGCCAAGACTTCACTATCTTTTGTAATAACTCTGGGTCCAGACATCTGAATCCAAAAGGCAGGGAAGGAAGTCCTAAGTTGTATAATATTCTCGATAATTTCGAAGTTGGAGAACAACTAGAGCCATCCTCCAGCTCCAACCTCCATCTGCATTGCAAATTTACCTCTTAGCTCTGGCGGTCTGACACCTAGTGTGAAAATAACCAGTGAGTTGTATTTTGTAGCTTGCCTGGGCTAGTCATTTCTGTTTTGTTTACTCTACCACTATTTTTTGTACAATGGGTCATGGCCAAGCAGTTTGGCTTCTATAGGAACTAATCCATTAATGTGGCCCTAGACAGTTTATGCAGTGCTCTTCATTTTGCAAAACATTTTGAAGTACATCGTCTCACTAAACCGTGAAACCATCCGGAGAGGTTATCTGTTTCAGGTTCCTCAGCACAAACATGGCTGCAGAGGGTTGGTGCTAATCTGTCACCACTGTCGAAAGGGTGGTTTTGAGCTCCAACCTTATACATAGCTGGGCGTTTTCATAAATTTTTACTAAGAAGATGCCTTCATAGTCTTTGGCCACACCAAGATGAAGATGAAGAATGATGCCTTCATAACGCACTTTGAAAGATGCTACATATGTATCTACAGAATTAGTACGTTTCCAATGAGAATTTTAGGTTAATTTCTGTTTTGTCCCCTAGAGGTTTTAATTAAGACAGAAAAACTTTAATATCTACCATCCTTCACGATAACCATTAAAGGTTTGGAGTTTTCTCCTTCTGAGGCCTCAGCTCCCCCAGGGATATTTTAGCAAAAGGAATGTGACTCCAAGATTTCCAGATGTTACCTCTCAGATGTGTCTCAGCATGCATCTATAAACCATCTGGTAGCAGCAACAGCTGGATTGAGTCCAAACATAAATGTTCATGCAGGTAAAGCAGTATTAATAGAAGAATTTGAACCGATCAACACTTTGTCAGCTAAGTTGGTGATACTGTTTGATCAGCTGCTGAAACAAGCTCTCAGTAACCAAGACAAGCTTTTGAAGTCCTGTAGTCCATGTCACTGTATGACTGAAGATACTACAGTTTAGATTTACTTGTCCCTCCGAGCTCCGTGTGCTGGATTATTGATACTGTGTGTGGCAACATTGAGGTGGTGGAATCTTGAAGGAGTGGGGACTATGACAAGCTTATGAAGTCATTGGAGGCACTTCCCAGGAAAGGATTGAGGCTGAACTCCAGGAGCAAATTAGCTCCCCAGGCAGTGGATTGTGTCAGCACAGTGAGTCCGACCTGCCGCCCCGCGTGATCGCTCCCTCTCTCACCATGACTCCCCATCTGCTCTTCCCGGGGGCCCTCCCCAGAGGCTGAACGGAAAAGGCTGCTCAGTTTTGGATTTTCAACCTTCCAAACCACGAGCTAAATAAACCTCTTTATAGAATATTAGTTGAATATTTTATTATAATGATAGAAAATAAGAAGTCCTTATGCAGATATTCCAAATCAGGTGACTAGTTCAGAAATTAGAGTGTTTCACCTTAAGAGCTCCCCCTGTTTTATTTAAGTGATCTGAAGCACTCACGGTGTTGTCTCAAACATTAAAATAACCTCACATTTCCATGCCCTTTCCAACTAATGAAAGAAAGGTCTGTCCCCAAAATGTGCCAGAGAGCAGGGGTGGAAAAATTTGTGGGTCTCCGGGGGGTGAGGGGGGGTGTGGATAAATACCTGGATCACCCAGCTTCTTGTGACTCGGGAAAAGGCATTAGGCAGAAGAGAGCGGCAGCAGTCCCACCTCCTCCCCTAGCTCCTGGAAGAAAAGATGATATGCCCCAGGCATCTGGATCTGGGAGCTCCGTGAGGATGAGATCTTGCCATTAATTCAGTTTCTCCCCTTCTTTTTTTTTTTTCCCCCAGAAGTTATAATGAAGCCAAGAGCTGAGCTAAATTTTCCCTACTTATAAATCAAGTTATCTCTGTAAATTAGCAACCGTGAAGACAATTCATCAAGAAAAATGAAATTAGTAACAATTTTAAGGGAGATAATATTCAACTTATAAAAAGCTCTCCTAAAATACCTCAAAAGCAACTGATTTCCCAATTTAAAATAATACAAATATTTAAATACTGTGTTAGATATTTTGCTAGTGATTCATAAGGATTAATTTGATTACTACATTGATCCTGTGAGATTCTCTTATTAATCCAAATTGCACGGATAAGGAGACTGGGCCATGGACTATTAATAAGTTGGCCTAAAGTCACAGATCTTGTAAATGAAAATTGAAATGGAATTTGAACTGAAATAGTTTGCTCCTAGATCCCACGTGTTTTGTCAGTCAGTTATTCAATAGTACGACTCATTTGTGACTACTCATTCATGCTCAGCCCTTCAACAGAATCCTGTTGCCTACCGGAGAATCATATGGTTGAATAATATGCAGTCCCACCCCTCAAACAGTCTATAGCTGTGAGTGAAACCTGCACATCAATGAACTATTAAAAGCCTGGTATGTGCAGTGCTACATATATGTGTGTGTGTGTGTGAGAGAGAGAGGGGGGAGGGGCCCAAAATGCATACAAGCATACAAGCTTCAGGAAAATAAAAACTTGTGTAAATATTATAATGCTAAATTTATTGACACATCATCAGATCAACATAAGTTACCTTTGGCCTCCATAAGAGGCGCTCCAAGTGGTGGCCGTGAGCTCCTAGATATTTGTTAGCGTGGCCAGCTGCTGCTTGGGTAACCTGGTCACTGAGTCGGCTGCACCTGCATTTTCAATTTCTTCCTTAAGGTCGGCAGCGCACTGGGCTCTCTGTGATATACAACCTCCAGGGCCCCTATATGAGGGCAACACCATCTGTTGAAAGAACTTCATACTATTTTTCTTTTCCTAAATTGGGTATAAATTTTTTGGCAGACTGCACACACACACACACATACACACACACACAGAGTGTGCTATGCGTGCACTGAGGAAGAAAAGGTTAAAACGCAATAAAAAAGAGAAGAAAACTTTACTTAGGGAGGAGAATTTGAGAAGAGGAACAGAGAGGAAGAAAGGGCACAAGACCGCTGTCCTTCTGGAACCCTCCCATCCATATTCCTTATGATTCAGAGTTTTACTCATTTGCAAATCTTGGAGGAAGGAGATGGGGGTGCTTTAAGGAGGAGGGCAGAAGGTGCAGGTAGGGATCGGATCAGGCCAAATGTTTGAGGACAGTGTTTGGAAAGGGTTGGGGGGAGGAAGCGAGAGGTGTCAAACCAGGCCCAGGGAAGCCCCGAAGGTTGCTGCGAACACCCGGGTCACACGTGCTGAAGGGCACAGTTGAAGCAGAGACAGAGGGAGGCAGGAGGGGCTGGTGGGAAAGAGGAAGCAGGCCTGTGCGGAGGCAGCTGTACCTGGAAACGGGTAGGAGAGATGCATCTAAGAAGAGCTTATCTTTCTGTCGAGTGCAGCCGTGCAATGGTGCTGTCTTTCTATTGGATCAACCTCACGGGGAAGTGAGGAAGAGGCGGTCTGATGATTGAGAAAGAGATCAGTTCAGTTTCAGTAATGATAATTTTCAGTTTTGGATGGAGTCTCAGCTCATGCGGTATTGTTATAACAGACTAGTTGAGATCGAGCCATTTATGAAGACAGAAATGTGTGGATTCACAGCTTTGGAAACCGGAAGTCTAAGACTCAGGCCATCATCATCCGGGAGGGACCGTTTCAAACCACTGCAGCAAAGTAAAGAGGGTGACAGAGAAGAGGAAGCCGAACTTCTCTGGAAAAAAACCCCACTTCTGCAGACTCTCTCCAGACTGGCTTTAAGCCCCCAGAGAGCACAGCCCTCATGGCCTAATCACCTCTTAGGTTCTACTTCGCTGTACTGGGGTTCGAACTCTGGCCCTTGCGCTTCCAAGGTAGGTGCAGTACCATCTGAGCTAAATCCCTGGCCCAAGATTCTACTTATGAATGGCCCTACAGTGGCAATCAGCTTTCCAAGAGAGTTGGGGAGCTGTCTCCTATGGTTTGTGGAGGGCGGCATGTTTGCTGAGGGGGTCCCACTTAGGCAGGACAAACTTTATGGGGAAATTGAATGTGGTCCTCATCCATTGCAGTTTGTGATGAGAACCGTGGAACACGTTAAGTTCATGAACCGAGGTTCCCCTGTCAAGGTCAGGCAGTCTGTGGAGAGAACAAGGCTGGGGTGGGGAGCGGTCTGCTCTAGAGTTTGAAAGATGTGAGAGTCATAACCAAATGCATATTTAAAAGTTGCAAGATGTATTTTATAAATAACTGAGAAAATATTAGTATGACCAGGTAATAGATGATATTAGGGAAGTATTAATTTGGTTTAGTCCATAGAGCCATCATAGTTACATGAGTATATTTTGCAGATGTTGGGTGAAGATTTTTTTTTTTGAGACAGGGTCTTACTTTGTAGTTCAGGCTGGCCCTGAGCTCACTATGTAGCCCAGGCAAGCCTGGAACTCAGCAATCCTCCTGTCTCTGCCTCCCGAGTGCTGGGATTATAGACGTGAGCCACCACACCCAGCACTGTGGGGTGTGGTACTGATTGCGGGTATCATGTCATTGTATGTGGTTACTGGGATCAAACCAGGGACCTTGCACTTGCTAGACAGGCGGCGGAACCACTGAGCTAAATCTCCGGCCCCTGGGTGAAGAAGTTTTGATCAAGGGTACTCATAACAGTTTTCCGAATGTATCTGTGTATGCACGTGCACATATACACTCACACAGAATACTGCCAAGGGCTTACATTTGGAACAGTCGTTCATTTTATCGTCCTTTTCACTATTTTGTACATTTAAAAGTTTTTCATAATAAAAAATTTTTAAACAGAAGAACAGAGAAGTGACACCAAATTTCTTGTCAGGTAGAAGACAGGCACTACCAGGACTGGGGTGGGCTGGGTCCCGCACGGCTCCTTACTGGAGATGGTGCTATTTCTTTTTCCCCAGTAAGGAGAAAGGAGGATGAAAATCTTCATTCCTTCATTTCGGAGACCCGTGTGACTTCGCTGCGTTTTTCCCGGCTGCCTCAGGAGTCTCCCCGTGTGAGCACCTGCAGCGGACGGCGGTGCTGGCCTGCTCCAGCTTCCCGGTCAAGCGGAAGAAGCAGGTGTCCAGCGCGGAGCCCATGACCGGGAGCCAGCCACTCCTGTCCTCCCGTGGGCCGATTCCCCGCAAGGCTGGGCTGGAGCCCGCAGCGGACCACAGCAAGGCCACGGTGGGCTTGAAGCAGTGGAGATCCGGACAGTGGAAGCCACCGGCCACAGCGCACCCCCTCAGACGCTCCTGCCGTGAGATCCCAAGAGCTGCTGCGCTGGGACCCGCGCGTGGCCGCCGCCCCCAGAGCCAGCGCTTTCTGCACAGTGGAAGCCTGTGATGGTGGAGAGGGAGCAGCGGCCCGCCCAGGACCTGAGCTGCCCAGCGAGGGACAGAGCTCTGCTTTCCTGTGGCTCTTAGCCACGTCACACACACACACACACACACACACACACACACACACACACACACACACTGATGAAACCTTACTCTGATCCAGATACATTGACATATGCTAATTTATTTAATTACCACAGTAATTTTGTAGGGTAATTTTTGTCCTTGTTCCTGTATTCTGGGTGAGGAGAATGAAGCTTCCAAACGCGGCAATTTTTTTTTTTTTTTTTTGAGACAGGTTTTCACTTTGTAGTTCAGGCTGGCCCTGAGCTCAGTATGAGCTCACCATGTAGTCCAGGCAAGCCTCGAACTCAGCGATCCTCCTGTCTCTGCTGGGATTACAGGCGTGAGCCACCACACCCGGCATTTGTGGTATGTGGTACTGATGGCTGGTGGGTGTGAATCACCACACCTGGTATTGTTGTATGTGTTTACCAGGGATCAAACCAGGGACCTTGCGCTTGCTAGGCAGGCTCTGGAACCACTGAGCTAAATGTCCTGTCCCAATGCAGTAATTTCTTGCAGACCCAGCACAGAGCAGAGTCAGAATCCGACCCCACGTCTGCAGGCTCCAAGCCTGTTGGAAAAGTCTTCCAGGCTCTCTCCTGGGTAATAAACCCTGACGCCCTTAGGCCAGAACCGTACACTGAAGAAGGAACTGGTAAGTCGGGCGGATTTGGGGAGGGAAGCAAAGAGGTTCTGATCTAGCCCCTTCTGAGCCTCCCTTCGGGGCTGGTGCTTTGCAAAACTGGACCTTTGGGCCGATCCAGAGGACCACGGTGTTTCCTGGTTTCATCGCAGCGTCTGCTGAAATCGCTGGTTTGCTAAATGCAAGGTTTAAAAATGTCTGATGGAAATATTCCACTCTATAAAAGCTGTCCATATTTCTATAGGAAACTTGGTGTGGGAATGTGATGAGGGGAAGGAATAAATATGATACAGAAAGAAAATAAAAGAGCATGTATAAGGGGGGAGGAGGGGGGAGTGGGTAGGGATATGGGTAAAAATGAGAATTAACTTGTGGCATATACTGGTACAAATTTCCCAATGTTATATGTGATTTTGAGATGTATATAAAT
>PVIC010055232.1:0-11215 GCA_004025085.1 Thryonomys swinderianus
AAAAGGGAAAGCATACATTCAATCTCAGAAGATGGCACTATCCAGTAAATGGGTGCTAACAGGAGAGTGCAAACAAGTTTATGCTATGAAATTAGGTACCTTAGAAGCAATAAACAAATACCTGAAAAATGTTGATAGGAATCTGAATAACTGCACATTAGAACTGAATTCATAACCGTGGAAGGAAGCCCCTAGTCCAAATGCCTTCACTAGAGAATTTCACAAACATTTAAAAAACACTATTTCCTTTTCTTTTTTTTGTTTTTGTTGTGTTTTGGCAGTACCAGTGATCAAACTCAGGCTCTTGTGCTTCCAAAGTAGGTGAAGTACAACTGAGCTAAATCCACAGCCCAATATTTTCATTTTCTGATATCCCATTCAATTGGTTTTTCCAGAGTGCTATGGTTTTCAGAGTGGAGGTCTTTTACTTCCTCCTTTAGACTGATTCCTAGATATTTCATATTTTTGGATGCTATTGTGAAGGCTGTTTCTCCAGTTCCTGTCTCAATGAGTCTGTTGTTTGTGTACAGAAAGGATATTGATTTTTCAGTGTTGACCTTGTATCCAGCTACTACTGAATTTGGTTATTAAATCTAGAAGTTTTAGTGAAGCTTCTAGAGTATTCTACATAGAATATCATGTCACCTGCAAATAATGACAATTTAACTTCTTCCTTTCCTATCTTTATTCCTTTTATTATTTTCTCTTGTCTAATGGCTGTGGCTAATATTTCCAGAACTATATTGGACGGGAATGGTGATAGTGGATATCCTTGCCTTGTTCCTGTTTTTAGTAGAATGATTTCAGTTTTTGACCATTTAGTATGATGCTGGCTGTTGGTTTTTTACATATAGCTTTTATCAGGTTGAGATATAAGCTTCCAATTTCTCGTAGGGTTTTAATCATGCGTAGGTGTTGGGTTTTGTCAAATACTTTCTCTGCATCTATTGAGATGATCACATGGTTTTTGTCCTTTATTCTGTTAATAAAGTGTATTATGTTATTGACTTACGTATATTGAGCCATCCTTGCATCCCTGGGATGAATCTAACTTGCCCATAGCGTATGATCTTTTTGATGATCCTCTGTATTCTATTTGTTAGTATCGTTTTGAGGGTATTTGCATCTATGTTTCTTTAAGGAGATTAGCCTGTAGTACTTCCTTTTATGGTTGGGTCCTTCTCTGCTTTGGGGATCAAGGTGATGTTTGCTTCCAGCAATGAACTTGAGAGTACTGGTTCCTTTTCAATTTCAGTGAAGAGTTTAAGTAATAGTGACATTAGCTCTTCTCTAAATGTCTTAGAGAATTCAGCAGTGAAGCCATCAAGACCTGGACTTTTCTTCACTGGTAAATTTTAATCATGTTTTCATTTTTGTTCATTGATATTGGATTTTTAGAATTTCCATAAATTCTTCATTCAACCTTGGTAATTCATATCTATCTGGAAATCTGTCTATATCTTCTGTGTTTCCCACCTTAATGGAGTACAAGTTTTCAATGTAGGTATTAACGATCCTCTGGATTTTTGTTGGGTCTGTCGTATTTCACCCTTTTCATTCCTAGTTGCATGGATTTGGGCCTTTTCTTTCCTTTTTTTATAAGGTTGGCTAAAGGTTTGTCAATTCTGTTTATTCTTTCAAAGAACCAACTCTATGATTGGTTGATTTTTTTGTATAATTTTCTTGGTCTCCATGACACTGATTTCCTCTCTGATCTTTGTGATTTCCTCCCCTGTATAAGCTTTGGGTCTGTCTCGCTCCTCTTTTCCTAGAAGCCTGAGGCCCAGCATGAGGTTGCTCAGTTGAGCCTGCTGTGTTTTTCTAATACGGGCGCTCACCGCTCTGGTGTCTGCTTGTAGGTGTGTTTTCATTATGCCCCATAACTTCCCACGCGTTGTATTGGTGTTGTCATTTAATTGCAGAAACTGTCTCATTTCCTCTTTATTTTGCTTGGTGGCCCACAGTTGTTCAGGAGGGTCTTATCCAATTTGCATGTGTTTATGAAGTTCTTGTGACTTCTTTTGCTATTTGTCTCCAATCTCATTGCACTATGATCTTGCATAAGAAGAACCAGTATAGTAAAAATGGCCACACTTTCAAAACTGTTATATATACTCCATTCAATCCCAGTTAAAATTCTAACAGTATACTTAAAGAACTGATGAAAATAATCAAAAATTTAATTTGGAACCAGGAGAGACCTAGAAGAGCAAAAGAAATCCTAGGCAACAAAGACTAAGTAGAGGATATCACAGTCCCCAACTTGAAACTGTACAACAAAGCTGTGGTGATAAAAATAGTATATTACTGGCAAAGAAACAGACCTCAGCATCAGTGGAAGAGACTAGAAGAGGCAGAAACGCCTCCAGACACACTCTGCCACCTTACCGCTGACACAGGAGCCACGCACCCTCACTGGAGCACAGACGGCCTCTTTAATAAACAGTGCTGGAAAAACTGGGTTTCAACTTGCCGTAGATTAAAACTAGACCCGTATATCTCATCATCCTCTAAACTAAAATTGAAATGGATCAAGGATTTAAATATTAAAGCAGAAACACTAGACCTGCTGGAAGGTTAGGTAGAACTCTTAGAGACGTTGGCATAAGAAAAGACTTTATGAACAAAATCTTAGTCACGTGAGAACTAGCACAAAGAAGTAACAACTGGGACCTCATCTTATTGAAAAGCTTCTGCACAGCAAGAGACGCCACCAGCAGAAAGGAGACAACCCACAATGTGGGAACAAATTTTACAAGCTGTTCTTCAGACACAGGACTACTATCTAGGATCTGTAAAGACCTAAAAAATCAGACCCCTCAAATTTAAAGATTCAGTGCAAAAGTGGATATCTGATACGAACTGACATTTTTCAAAGGAAGACATAAAGGCAGCAAAGAAATATATGAAAAAATGTTCAACTTGACTGGCCATTCGAGAGACGCAGATGAAAACAACACTGAGATTCCTCCTCATTCCAGAAAGCCCACATTCATGAAAAAAAAAAAAAGGTTCCCCAGAATGGGAATAGTTATTCATATTAGTCACAAACTGGACTCTGTCCAGAGATCCACCAGGAAGGCAGGTATCTGGGATACTCATTCAGCAGTGAGTCGTGACCCGACAAGTGTAACCATATAAACAGGCACACGATGTTCTAGCGGATGAAAAGCACGTATTTTTACAGGCACTCGAGTATACAGCATGTGATTCCATTATGTGAAACTCTAAACATCAGAGCTCATCTCGGTGAATACAGCAAACCTGCCGTGGTCTGTGAGTGGAGTTCGGCCTTTTTTTTTTTTTTTTAGAGTGTCTAATGTTCTTTTCTTATTCCTATTTGTGTCAGGAATACCCAGGAAAGGCACAAGAGGGCGATGTTTCCCCAAGGAAGCGTGCGTAGGGCGGGCCCTGCGCCTCTGCCGGCGGAGGCTGACAGTGAGTCACGGGTGAGTCTCCCCGGACTTTCTTTCCAGGTGCTTTGGGAAATCTTAGTAACATAAGCATCATTTTGACTCCATAACTATGCCACATAGCCTTTAAATATCTCATGGGTTTATGGTACCTTTTGTTTTTCTTTTGTCAATGAAAAATGAAAAAGATAAATAACTTGCGGTTAGTCATTTCCTGTTTGGTGAGTCATTTCCTCTCAGGATTCGTTACCCACTGAAGTGTGAAGAATCGGCCAACTTCTCCATTTCCGTGGAATACTTTGGTTTGTATTTCAGACAGCCGCCACTAGAGGGCAGTGCGGCAGCATAAATCCCACTGCTGTGTCGCAGCTGTCGGGCTGGGAAACGGACTGCCTCAGCCTGCGGGAGCGGACCGAAGGTGCCAGGAAGCCCTCGTCCTGCCGACGTTAAGGGGAGGAGCAAATGAACCTATTTTAGGAAGCAGCCATTTGATTCCGAATTTTTAAATTATTCCCCAGAGACATCAAAGCCGCTGCCCTCAGACCTGTCCTGGACAGGCCTGCTCTGACTCAGGCCCCGGAGCCCAGGCAGGGCCTACGTTCCCTGGGCTGGTGCCTGACCCTGTGCGCCGAGTTCGCCCCACCGGGGGAGGGCGGGGAAGCATCTTCTCCCGAGCTGGTGCTGAGCGGCGGGGCGCCCTGCCCTGTCCGCGCGGTGCGTCCTCACGGTGCTGAATCTCCAGGCCAGCCTGGGGCTCCGGCCGGAGCCCGTCCAGGCGCCTGCGAGTGGCTCCGACCCTCTCCTGTGCCCCCGCGATGCCGGTCTGGAGGGGTGCTGTGCCCTTTCTGGGGGCGCACCGGCGGGGCCCCGCGGACCCCGGGAGGGCCGGGCCCGTCCTGTGCCCTCCCCTCCGCCCGTCTCTGCCGTCGCTTTGGCACGATGTCTGCGCCCACGTGGCGTGTGCCGGTCATCGAGGGCTGTGACCGCGGCTGGCGCGGCATCTCGGCTCCCGGGCGGTCTGCGGGCGTCCGGGAAGGGGGTCCTCGAGGGAGCCGTGGGCCGTGGGCCGTGGGCCGCGGCCGCCACCTCCGGAGCCTGAGCCGCCGCCGCTCCTCGCGTGCTCAGCGAAGGAGCTGAAAGTGAGAGCAGCTTGCCGCTGGGGCTCAGAGGTGGCCTGGAAGCCGGGAGGTGGGTGGGCCCCGGGCCCTGAAAGCGGGGACGCGGGGGACGCTGGCCCGGCCGCCCAGCTCCCTCCCCGCCGCTTGCGCTGCAAGCCCGTGCCAACCTGGCGCTGCCCGCGACTCCAGGGCCCAACCGGTCGTGGCTGGGGCCCACCACTCGGATACTGAAGCAAACCTTCTCGTTCACTTCTAGGGAGGGGCAGACGGACCGAGGGACGCGCTCCGGGCCCGGAGCACCGGGAGACATCTTCACGCGACGGCTTTGCTCTCTCAAAGGGCCGGTCCGTGCTGGATCCGCTCCGGCACCAGCGTGACCATGAAGTCACCTCCATGGGCAGAAGGTCAGGACGGTAACGCTTACTCCGTCGTGTCCAGTGTTTGGAATGCTTCGGAATTAGAAAAACAGGACAGAAATTGTTAAATTGAGGAAAAGTATGGGATGAGCTCAATCCCAAAGAGAATGACTAACACTACACATCGGCTCTCCACCCGGCCCCGCACTCGAGGATTTCTCTTGGTCGACAGTTCCGTAGTTTCAGTCAGCATGCTTTGTCCCTAACTCACAAGTATAAATCTTTGGAGTAAGTATGCCTGACATAAACTTACTAGGAGTTAATTTTCATAATGTCAATAAAGGCTTGTACAAAGTGTGAAGAGTAACACTGCCGTCCTATTCATGGTTCGTGACCAAGTCACTGTCCCCATCGATGTAACAGCTGAGTTCAATTCTCTTAGGAACTGAAAAAATTACACATGATGGAGAAATTACATGAATGAGTTCACTATGTATTTCCACAAGTCAAGGGCTCTGTTTGCAGTTAATTGTAAAGCAATTTGCTTTAATGGTAGTTTAAGACAAACTCTGAAAGTCCATCTTCTTGACTACGACTCTAAAATTCTCTTCAGCAATATTTCCTCCCATTTTTCTTCTGTTCTTCCAGTTTTGTCTTGGACTATTTAATACATTATTTTCTTTGATTACCTCCTCAGTATGAGGAAGACTTCACAATAAATTTAGGTTTCTTGCATACTTTGCCTTTTAAAGAATCTCATCTGTTCTTATCACTTCAGATTTTGCCTGGATATAGAATTGAAGTCAAAGTCTGTCTGATGTTCATAGCTACACCGAGAAAACTGTCGCCATCTCCACGTGCTCCAGACCCACCTGCGCACAGCTCTCTCCCACCACCGAGCTCCTGGCGTTGCCTTCATTCCCGAACTCTCGTGACACCGTACGCTTTCCTAGTCTGTAAAAGCCTGAGAGACTTTATGCCCCAACTGCTGAGCCCCATTTGCTGGATACCAGTAGTAGACTTTCTTAGAGTCTTCCCAGCTCGGCCCCCTTCGCATCTTCACTCCATCCCATAACGGTGACCTTGTGGCCTGTCTGCGGCGCGGCGGTCGCCCAGCACGCACGGCAGCCGAGAGCCCAGCCAGCGGGTCTCTACCTCAAGGCCTCTGATGGCTCCCAGTCCAGGAGGCTTAAGCCGTAGGAAGTACACCGGCGTACCACAGAAGTTATTCTAGAAAATATTTCTTCTGTGTACAGGATACATATACACTTGGGAATAAAAGCCACGAGACTGAAAGGTTTGAATAGGAACCTCCATGAAGAGGAAAAATGAGGGTCGGAGTGGCCTGGGTTTAATTAGCTCCACTCCTTATTTTTCTCTGGGCAAGATGTTTGTATTATTTTAGTTTTAGTTCCTTATCAGTGAAATAATGATGACAGTACCTCAAAGGCCCACTGGACAGTTAAGCAACACTGTACGTAGTTTCCAGCCCGCGAGAGGACACATTGTAGATATATTGGTCATCTCTCCCTGGACAAAGTGCTGCTCCCACGACTTAGAAGAGAAGGGGTTTAGCTTGCTCATGGTTTCAGAGGGTTGAGTTCATGCCCAGCTGGTTCCAGGGCACATTCAAGGAGCAGCCCGGCTTGAAGGACCAGAGAGAGCAGGCCAGTGACGGGACAGGGCCCCCGGCTCGGCACAGCCCCTCCTGCAGCCAGCCCCACTTCCTCACAGCACATTCAGCCATGAACTCCTCGTGGGCGGGTCCGGTGATGGGGGGTCGGTGCCCTCAAAACCCAGTCCCCTCCAGAGGCTCTGAGTCCAGACACCTTGGAGATCAAGGTGAACCAGCACCACGGATATCATCCGATCATAGTTTCTACTACACAGGTGCTCAAGACTGTGATGCTTGAAGATGGAAATACTAATATCCCTAAGTAACAGTTTAAAAAAATAATAATGATGTCTTGAAGCAATATGCACTTTGTCAGTGAATAGCAGTAACAGTCGTCCTTGAAGATGCAGAGACTGTCTGGGGCGGAGAGAAACTGGACAGCAGCCGTGTTGTAGACACAGGAGGGCCACACACTGCTTGGCCCTGAACCAGGAAATTTTGCTTCGTAAAGCAAGGAAATCTGTAGGTCTTTTCAGTCCTTATAAATCAGGTCTGCCTGAAACGCTTGTCTCTTCCCAGCGACTTCCCGGCTGGAAGCATTTCCGGCCGCTGTTGTCTCCGAGAGCTGTGGGGGGCCAGGATGAAGAGACTCCCGGGGTGTGGGCTGGATGCGGGGGGCGAAGCTGGCTGGAAACTGCCGTCCGTGCCCGTCCAGACGGCAGGGAGACAGGCTTCAGCTCGGCTTGGGATCTTAGCAGCCATTCCGTCCAGCGTTTCATTTTCCAGACAAGAAACCCCAACCAGACCAGCTGAGCTGGACCAAGTCGCGGGGCTCCTGAAAGACAGGGGCAGGCCCGGAGCCCAGATCCTCAGCTGCCTCTTCACAGCCGAGCCGGGACTTCGCTCATTCACATGCAAATGCTCTGCGTGCTTTGTCTTCCTCCACGAACTCCAGTTGCTCTGCTGAGCGAGCGGGCTGGGTTAGAGGCGCCCACGCCGTCCACCCCCTTCGCGCCGGCCTCGGCTTTCCTTCGTTTCTGCGGGTGGCACGAACCCCCCGCTTCTTTCCCTCCCTCACGGCCCGAGGGCGGCAAGCCGAGCGCAGAGCTGGACGTCCGTGTCCCGGGGACGCGCCGAGCGTGCGGCCGGGAAGCCCTCGCGAGGCCCGTTCCCGCCCGGCGCCGGGCGTCAGCCAGCGACACGGCAGCTGGGCCCGGCGGGGTCTGGGCGGCCTCGCAAGGCCTGCCGGCTGTGGGGAGCCGCCCGGCCCTCGCGCCGCCTCCTACCCTGGGTGTCCGCCGCGGCCCCCGGTCCCGGGGAGCAGGCAGGCCGCGCACGCTGGTGGGGCTCCCGCCAGCCCCGGTCCGGCGTCCGCTGGAGGAGGCGGCGCCCGGGGCCCTGAGGGACGGACCGGGGCGCGGCCGCAGGTCCCCCGGCCGGGAAGCTGCAGCCGGAGCCTCCGGAGCGGACGGCCCGCCGGACGCCAGGCGCTGCAGGCCGCGGGGCCCGCCCGCAGCACGAGCACCAGAGGAGCGAGCCGGGAAGGCCGCGGAGGGAGGAGCCTCTTTCCGTCTTCCCGGGACTCGGCGGGTGGGAACGGCACTTCCGGGCAGGCGGGCCTGGGGAGGCGGCTCCGGGAGGCGGTCCGGCCACTCAGGACGGCGCCGACCCGCGGCGGGAGCTGCGACTGCGCCAGGCCTGCGCCTCCGAGCCGGAGCGGCCGTGGCGGGCACAGACTCCGGAGGATCGCGGCGGCCTCGCTGCCTCGCTGCACGCCGCCGGGACCCCTGGGGCTTCCTCTGTTCAAAACACGTTTCTTGTATTTTCAAACTTTTCTTTTAAATAATTCAGACTTCGGGCCGGAGGGTTAGCTCAGTGGTTCCGGCGCCTGCCTCGCAAGTGCAAGGTCCTGAGTTCGATCCCCGGTAACCACATGGAATGCTGGGCGTGGACACTCACGCCCACCAACAATCAACACCGCACACCACAGTGCCGGGCGTGGTGGCTCACGCCTGTCATCCCAGCACTCGGGAGGCAGAGGCAGGAGGATTGCTGAGTTTGAGGCTTGCCTGGGCTGCAAGGTGAGCTCAGGGCCAGCCCGAACTACACAGCGAGACCCTGTCTCAAATAAATAAATAAATACATACATACATACATAATCTGGCTCAGCCGATCCCAGAGGCCAGCGACGCTTCCCCGTCCTCCCCCAGCCCCGCCCCGCCGCCTGCAGCCGGCCGCAAAGCCCTCCGCTCCGTGCAGTGGTTCCTCCCTTCGCAGCCCTGGGCCTTACTTTGTAGACTGACGACTTCACGTGTTATCTTCCCCCCAGCAGCCCTCCATTCTCTTGCCTAGTTTCTTCTCATTTCTCTTGTTTTCAATTATTTTCAGAAAAGATCCCCAAATTGGGTAATGGATGAAACACATTAAAATAAAAGAAAGAATACATAAAGAGAGAAGACAGAGAGAGAAGATGGGGGAAGAGAGAAAGGAACTAGAACACAGAGGAGGGAGCGGAAGGGAGAGAGGGGGAGAGGGGGCAGAGCGGAGAGGGACGGGGGTCTGCGTCCATGGCCACAAGAGGAGACGCTGGCCAGCCGCGCTCGCGGGCGCCCACGCCGTTCTGGCCCGGAGGACGGCAGGAGTGGAACGAGCGCCGGAACGCACGGTCTCCGGCCCCGGAGGCAGCCCAGGCCCGATCGCCCCCCCTCGAGCCGAGGCCCCGGAGAGGCGTCACCCCAGACCCGCTTCCCGCGGGCATCAGCGCGGCGGAGGCCGAGACAGCTGGGGAGCCAGGGCGACCAGGACGCGACCCTCGGCCTGACCCACCGCGAGCTTCTCAGCGCCCGGCTGGCTCCGCCCCACCCCTCCCCCGCCCTCCCGTGCTCTGCGGTAAAGAGAAGCGGAACCCTCGGGCAGAGCCAGGGACAAGCCACCCGTCCCCGCCTGCTGGCGTGCGTGTTGACCTTCGCAGTGCAGCGCTTTTCCTTGTCCTCAGCTATCGACATAATTGTACAACATTCAGTACTAACTAGTAAAATACTAGACTCTTGCCGCAGATGCTTTTGCCATCACTAACGGTCCATTCTCTCACCCGGGCGCCGCTGAGCTCCTGCGCCCACGCCTCAGCCTCCCACGCGGGGGCCGGTGCCCCCCACAGCACCGGCCTTCCCCTGCTTCCTCAAGCTGTGTGCCCGGGGCTGGGACGCTGCCGAAACAGAGGCATTTTCAGGGCTAGTTCTTCCTTCCGGCTGTACCAGCTTATTCCCCTCACTTCCTGCCGGTATGTGTGTTTTATTTGTATTCGACATTCAGTATTCTCTTATATTTTAACCTTACTCCTTTCACTTAGAAAAATTTTACCTTTTGTGTCATTGGATATTATTCTTCCCTCTTATAACGCTTCAGTTTTTAAAATGTTAGCATCATTTTAAAGTTCTAAGGGATCCACCTTTGTGCAAGCTCATCTCTGATTTCTCTCATGTTTTTACTTTTCATATATTTGGACATTTTTAATATGGCTGCATGTTCTCCCCGAAACTGTGTAACTAATCCAATATCCTTCATGAACTTTTCTTTCTCACCGGTGCTTCATGAATCCCCCACTAACCGGGACTGGTTTCCGGGCTCTTCTCCGTCTCACTGTTGCGGGTTTTAATTTTTCCTTTGTGCTTCTTTTCTTGAAACTTGATGCTTTAGAGGATGTTTTAATATTAGCTGCAGATACTTATCCCTTGTTTTGCCTGTTCTCAAAATATTCTTCTCTTGTTCCCCAAAAAGCTTCTCCGTGCCGTTTAAGAATTCGTGTCTTTCTTGGCCATACAGTCCGCTGAGGCAGCGCGTGACTAACACCGGCTCCGAGGCGGGCCCGAGCCCAGGGGCCCCTGCCACCTTCGCTCTGAGTCCCCGCAGCCCACAGAGGGAAGCCACCATTCCAGGCATCGCACACGCCCACTTTTCTGGCTCTTGTCCTGCGCTGAGGGGGGGCCCCGGCGTGTCTGCAGGATCCCGCCTCCCTCTGCAGGATCCTTTCTCGCTCTGCAGTTGGGGTCACCGGAAGTGAAGAGGCCGCTGACGGACACACGACCCACTGCAGTGACTGGGCCTGCAGACTGCGGCTGGCAGAGGGGCAGCCCGGCCCACGGCCACACAGTGCATCCATCAACCCACGCCTGCCCAGGTCAGGGGTTAAAAGGTCTGGATCAACTAATAAAGGAAACACCAGTCACCTGCTGGGAGACCAGACAGGTATACTAGGAGCAGGGCGGGTAAAAGCAGATTGCCTGGGTCTGACAGCAACATTAGCGAAAGCAAAAAATGACAGAGAATCATGGTGGAGGGCAGACAGGTGGCAGAGACGGGGACTGGGTGACTTGGCCTCAAAAAGCCAACCTGTGGCTCTGAACTTGTGTTCCAAACCTGAAAACTTAGCTGAAGTGTGGCAGAGGGCACTGTAGCATGGAATACTGGGAATGCCAGGAACGTGGGGAATGCTGGGAGCAGTGGGGGTGCTGGGAATGCTGAGAGCAATAGGAGTGCAGGGAATGCTGGGAGCAGAAGGAGTACTGGGAATGCTGGGGGCAGTGGGAATGCTGGGAGTGCTGGGACGGTGGGAGCAGTTAGGGGCACTGGGAATGCTGGGAGCAGTGGGAGTCCTGAGAATGCTGGGAGTAGTAGGGCTGCTGGGAATGCTGGGAGCAGTGGGAATGCTGGGAA
>PVIC010055233.1:0-11309 GCA_004025085.1 Thryonomys swinderianus
GTTCACAGTGTGCAAAACTGTGCAGAAGGTCACCAGGAAAAGGAGTGTCCAACTCATCTTGGAAAAGGAGGAGGTAACATCTCAGAGTCTATTGATTCCTTTTTAGAAACTCAGCCCATGCACTTATCACCCGACAAAAATTAACACCTTTTACCCTAGAAAGAAAAACCATACCACTTTCTTTACTCTAATTAAAAATACCTCCACTGCTGAGCAGTACGTCTCGGTTTCTCTCTCGCATAGGAGAGCATGATTCTAGAAAAGGATCACAAAGAGTAACAGTCTTAAGATGAACTCAGCTGTAGTCTGTTCTTGAAATCCGAGGCGGTCTTTCTGATCACACTTAGATGACAAAGCAGAAGCCTGAGGAGTGTCACTGCCAAATTAATTCAATAAATACTTGTTTTGTGTCTATTGTATCAGGCATCGTATAATCGAGGAGGACCAAAAAAGGAGACATTTTCCCAGCCTCGTGGAACTTTCAGTTTAGATCATAAAAACTCTGTTTTTAAAAAAGTAAGACGCTTACAAGAGGCGGGAGTGGAGAGGGAGAGAGTGCCTAGAGGAGGTCATGCGGGGGTGACACTTCCTGGGGGCATCATTTACTCTGTGAGCAGATGTCAGCATCAGGACAACCCTGAGACTTCAGTAAACACGTGATCACGATGGTGCTCTGTCCAGTCGTAGCTGCCCGTGCTTGCTACCTAAAGAAGTAAAATTAAAGCTAAATATTACCCACGAGCCACTCCTCCTGTCTTGTTTTCAATGTGCACTGAACAAATATTCTGTTAAAGGTATTTATTTATAAAATAGGGCCCCTTTAAGCAGAGTGAAAAGGCTCAATGTGAAGTGATGCATTACCTAGCTACCTAGACCTCGCCTTGTGTTTTTCCTGGTTCATATTCTGCACATTTGGATCCTTGACCTTAACCATACAGAACTATTCACTTTCAGTGTTTTGAAGCAAGGTATAGTGTTGAGTTTAAGGCCAGCCTAGACTACGTGGCAATATCCTGTCTAAAAATACAACAAAAAACAAACAAACAAACAAAAAATACTGTTTTCAAACTTACATTGGCATCTTCTAGCAAAGTATTGCTTCCTTGAAAAATTCTGAGTATAAACCACTCTGTTTTTAAACTGAAATATGCCTCAGAATACATTAAATCATCTTAATTCAACCTCTTTGGGGGTATTCATCCTTTTTCCACATAATAATAGTGCTTACAGGAGGCAGGAGTGGAGAGAGAGAGCATTAGGGTATTTAGAGTAACAATATTACAATATTAGAGTAATACAGTATTTTTTTCAGACAATGTAGGTAGCATTTTTATGAAATTAGGATAAGCTTAGGAAAGAAGACTTGGAAATTTACAAGGAGTAGATGAAGAAAAGAGCCATTTTTGGACTACTTAATTACAATTATATTAAAATATCAATATACCTACCCCTTATATTTTTACAATATTTTTTTCATGATTTCATATAGTTTCATCATCACATTGTGGATACACACACAATATAATTTCATTTCCACCCAGGAGGACACACCCACTGTAGAGAATAATTAAACAGGAACTGGTAAAATACTGTTCTGGGTTCAAATTCAAGCATTATCACTGGCTTACATCCTGCTTTGGATATATTAAACAATCTTGACCACAATTTTAAAATCTATAACTTAGAATTAATCTAGAGAACACTTCTTGGGGTTGTTGCTAGTATCAATTAACGGAAAATAGTTACCATCAACCTTAGTAAATGCTAAGTATTTACTAAAATTATTGTGTTTGTATTCATTTGGTTAAAAACATCAGAACAACGTAAATATCTTATTCTGTTTGAATTTACACTTTTTCCTAAAGTCACTTTCAAAAATGCTTTTAAATTCCTTTATAAATATAACCTAGCCTATCCACGTTCCCCACCACAGCAAGACCAACTTCATGAATATGAAGTTTGCAGGTCCTATCATTATTTGAACATAAGGGATTTATCTTTTGTGTGTCCCAATACCCCCGTCTGATGAATGAAATCAGGTAAATATTCTGTAACACCAGTTAGTTCCTCGTAATAATTCACTAAGGCCAAGAGGCACATTAGCAGTTAGACCAGTCACATTATTCTGGGAGAGCATACAGGTAAGATGCTTCGACCTTGTGTCTAACTATCCTGATTCATGTCTTACCTCTACAGTACTAGTAAAGGAATCTAGGGCAAATTATTCCACTCAGTAGTAACACATGCTTTATAAGGTTGCAGGGACGACTAAATGAACAAGTACATATAAATATTTAGCCTATGATAACTACTATGTCTGCAAGAAATGTTATGTTCATTACAAACCCTTTACCTGCCTTTCAGTTTGTAGCCACTGTCTAATAACCTTAAATTCATTCAACATGTACTTATGGAGCAGGGTTTAGTACCCACAGGGTTCTACGGAGAAGCACTCAACAAAATCCCTCCACTCTTGGAGCTTATATTCTAATGCACGAAAAAGAACACACTCAAGAAATGGCAGGAAGTGTTTGCGAAAATGAGAAGTCCAAAGGTTAGAGAATGTCAGAAAGAAGTCTTAACTTTTGGAAGGGTGGTGAAGGTCCCTTCTTGTTCTTGCGACATGTTTGTGACACGTGAACAAAGTTATTAATGAATCAACAGGGAAGAAACACAAGAATATTGCTCTTTTTCATGAATGAATTGACTTAAAAAAAAATGGGCCTTTTCCTGACCTCCCCTTTATTTCATATGAAGGCAAAGCATTTTCGGTTCTTTTGTGCATCTCTCACAAGCCCTAGCTCATTCTGTGCTTTAGTCTTGCTGCATTTTTACAGGTCTTTGCTACCTTCATATATTTATGCTTGATTATGTGTCCCCTTTTGCCATCTTTTGCACATGCTGTTTTAAATTCAGAGCCTGTCAGTGAGTCCTCGTGCAGCACACTGGTTTCTTTAGTTTCCTCCCCATTTTCTTGCTCATTAGAATCATTTGTGTTTGCATAGGCAGAACACTGCTTAAATCAAACTCTATGAGCACAGGGCTGCTTTTCCCCAAGGTTCCAATCATTTCCATTTTACCTACTGGTTCTTGTCAGAATTGGGTCCTGAGCAGGAGTTCCCCTTAATGCTTACTCTGCCTTCCGGGAAATGAAATTATCAGCAAGGAGTAAGTCTGGTCAAGAAATCGTCAGTGTTTTGCTTTCTGAGGAATGAAAGTTTCTGCAGATACTTGGAGGCAACATCCCTCAGACTAAGATATGGTGCTGCTCCATCAACTGGGGGATGTGCAGTAAGAAAGAATCCATCTCTCTCTCCTGATGGCCCAAACTTCCCTAGTGCAGCCCCCTAGTGCTGTCATAGCTCTATGTTTTTCATTTTAAATTCATCCAGATTCTTCTCCTGTGTCCCTCCATCCATGCAGTCTTGTATTTATAGGTAGACTGATTGCTTCTAACTACTAAGGTTTATTCACCTTCCTTCTGATCAGCTCAGTCTAATTATAATTCAAGTACACGGAAGTAAAATAATGTCATCTATATGACCAAACTCTATGCCCGGGAAATGATGTTGCTTCACTTGAGTTTAATATTCACAAGCAGATGAAGCAGCAGAAAGCTTTGGAATAGAAAGTGGATTCTATTTCGGACCAAGCCATGCAGTCCAGTAGCTGGGAGACTTTTGAGAAGCTGCAGATTTGTCACAGGTTGAGGCTGAGGGCACGAAAGGATGAAGAAACTGGTTCTCACTGTGGCCTGAAAAGATTAATTGACTTGCCTAAGGTCTCACAGGTAGTTGGAGACAGTATCGAAGCTGGTTGGGGATTGTATCTCAAAGGCCAGATGCCTTCTGTTTCCCCTTAGGCAAGTAAAATTCCTCCCCACCATATACTTTCCAAGAACAGCCCAAGGATCTACTTCTCCTTCTGGAAAGTGGAATAATGGTGTCTGGCCTTCTGCTTTCACAGAGCTGTTGGAGGAGCTGTAGGAAGGAGGTCATGGGTGTGGGGCCATAGCTGGTTACGTAAGGTGATGATTTTAATGACTTAGTCTGTAGGCTTCTGCGGACTTTCTCCTTTGTGTGATTTGCATTTTAAATTTTAATCTGTGTCGAAATGTGTTCAGTTTGCTGTAGACTTACGACAAATTGCAGGTTGTGAGTGCACCCCTATGTGTGTGTGTATGTGTGTGCCTCTGTGTGTGTGTGTGTGTGTGTGTGTGTGCGTGTGTGTGTGTACAGATGAAGAAGCCTAGGTTTGGCATCCCTGATCCCAGGGTTTTGGTCCTATTTCAACCCCAAAAAGATGCTTGCTTATGTATTTCCTAACCCTTCTAATTTTACTTCGCTCGCCTATTAGGGATAAAGATTCCTTTCTCTTGCATCAGTGAGAATTGCTACTGAAAGGCACAGGATCGGTGGCTGTCTTTTATTGCCTCTTTTGCTCTTTGCTCCATGAGCTTTTTGATGACAGACCCTATTTATTTATCTTCGTATTCTTAGCGTCTACCTCTCCATAGCTACTCAGTATGTTTGTTGAATGAATTATTCACCAAGGTGAACAGAGGGAGTGGGTCTGAGGGTGGCAATGTTTAGTAGGTCAATGTTTTTCCTACGTTACTCTTAAGAGCACAATATTGGGTTGTGCGATGGTGCTGCAGGAGCTGCAGGAGCTGCAGGAGCTGCAGGAGCGACCAGGGTGGAGCTGGCGGGGACTTCCGCTCTCTCCTGCTTTCCTCAGAGCAGATTACTTGTTTCTCATTAATATATTGGGCTCCTCTATGATGGCTGCTTTTAGAGAAATGGCTCTTTCAGCTAAAAGAAATCTGAAAATATGTAGCCAGGCAGATTGCAGGCTGTGAAGAAGCTCAAAGATGCAGCTTCTAATTCTTGTTTCACTGAGGGCCGAGTAAACCTTTCCGTGCCGTGGCTCTGTGATGTATCGTGGGACGGTAGCATCGCAGGTTGGTTGTAGACATGTAGGCAGACGCCACATGCACAGCTGCTGTTCCCCAGCGAATTCAGCCAAGGATACAGGGCTGGATGCAGGTGGCCACACGTGTCCGGGCCAGGTGCACGCAGGCACAGTGCACCTGGCTCGACTTTTCTCTTCCTCTTGTTCCCCAGGAGCCACATGGCTTCCAGAGCTGAAAAACACACTTAAAAAAAAAAACCTCCAACCCACTACCCAGAAGAACATATACTCATGGCCCAGACACCACCATACAAGGAAACGTTTAGAAACGGCTCTCAGTTTTAGAACCAAACTGCCAGGGGCCCAAAAGCCTCCTCTGGGAAAGATGGGGCAGAGCAGACAGCCCTGGTTGGAGCTGGGGTCCCTGAAGGGTGCCTCTTCTTCCATCTCCTGGTATTCCTGTTTCCCTAGAAATTTATTTCGAAGACTAGAACAAAATAAGTTATAACATTAAAATATTTAATAATGTATAAATGGTTGGGCTTGGGCACCAAAAGATCAGAACAGATGCTGGTCATAAGCTACCCACAAACCCTGCCAGCACATACCAGCTGAATGCCAGCCCAAAATAAAGTCACATTAAAATGTCCTCACAGTATTCGACACAGAGATGGCACTTCCTGAATGCTCACCCTCCTCCAACTCCTCTCTGCCTCTTGAATCAAATCCAGTAAAAACACCAAACCCATGAAGAGATACCTTCAAGTAACCCAAGAAGTCAAGCTTATTAATAGAAAAATATATTAATGAGGAGATAATTTCTAATGGCTAACTCACTTTTTACAAAATTAATTGTACACTATTCCCTGAATTAGAATCCAGGGGTTAACTAGTTGTTTGCCTTAGTTATACCCCGTGTTCCTGTTGTCTCTCTCTTTTGAATTTATCATTTCCCCTGAAAGGAAGGGTTAATTAATTAAATTAGCTAGGTATCTACTAAAACCCCCCTGAGATTTTTTTTCCCCATTTTTCCAAGAGCAATTAGAGTTTGTGATATAATGCCCTCCTTCAAAGCAGGAATCTTTGCTAGAAAGACCTATTGAAAGCATGCAAAGATGTCTTAGGAAGTTTAGCTTTAAAAAAATGTTGAATCAGCCTTTGGAGAGTTTTACAGGTTGGAACAAGAGAGTTGAAAAGAAGTATGTCTAGCTGAGGGCAGTGGCACATATTTGTAATCCCGGCGCCAAGCAAGGCAGAAGCAGAAGGGTAACAAGTTCAAATTCTACTTAGGAAACTTAGTGAGACCCTATCTCAAAATTTAAAAACAAAAAAATAAATAAATAAAAGGGCTGGGATGTCACTCAGTAATAGAACATCATGGGGTTAAATCCCTAGTAACCCCCCCCACACACACACACACACAGACAAAAACACACAGTCTTTTGAAGTAGAAGTCAAACTATATTGTAGCTAGCTAAGGATGGGTAAAAGAAGGAAGGACCCGAAGTATAGATGGGATGGGAAGACAAGCCAATGGCTAGCTTCTTCACCTAGCATCCTCCTTCTTCACCTGGTGGTGTACTCTTGCTTGTGAGTGGGGATTCTCTAACAGCCCTTGTATTTGTGGAGCTCTGAGAAAGCTTAATGGCAGACTTGGCTCAGTGGCAGGCACAGATTAGCATGCCAGCATTCTGGATTAGACCCCAACCCCCAAAGAACAAAACCAAAAACAAAAGGGGTAGATTCAGCATTTAGATTTAACATGTAGAGAAGCATATGAAGCCTGTGTTAACTTTTCTAACTCCTTAACTTCAGTCTTTCTCTTTGTATCAGTCTCCTTATTTGGTCTCATTACTTTTATTTCTTCTTGTTTGTAAATCTCAAGTCATTTCTGAAACATGAAGGAAAGTGAATGCATCAATGAATAAAATAAGTAAGGGTTCCTAGTCAACAGCTGCCCTCAACTGTGTATAGTTCTCTCAAGTTTAACCAGATATTCCTCTAGTGTTTCCCAAGGCCTGAGAATGATGAATTTAAGGAAACACTAAGCACTCCTGATTAAAGAACAATAAAAATCATAAGCTATGGACATAATCTGGCCAGAGAAGATCCTCCAAAATGACAAAACATATCTGGGCATGTGAAAAGAACAGAAATCTCTTATAGACATGTACAAGTCTGCCAAAACGAAATCCATTCATCTGAACAACCAATACTGAACGTGCAGATAAAGAAAATATGGAACAAGTTTAAAAACACAACCAAAAGTATGGGCCGAGACTGAAGTCATGGCCTTGCAATGTGAGATCTCCAGGTTCAAATCCTAAAACTACAAAACAAAAACAAAAATAGCAAAGCAATGCTAAGTGCCAGCAACAACAACAGCACCATATATATGCATGATGGCAGAATTTGTTATGTGATCTCTACAAAGCAATATAGGTAAAAATGCATTAAAACTTATTACCAGGAGTATAGGTCAGCGCTCAACTAGCGTGCTTGGGTCCCTTTGTTCAATCTGCACCACTGAATACAAGAATCTTTGCTACATACAGCTGAGTAACTAAAACAGAAGGTTCAAAATCCTTTCATATTAGCTTGTATGCTTTTAGCGTTTATGCAGCAATATTTTGAAAAATCTGTCACTTAGGTTATGCCATTCATCATACCAAAGTAACAGCAAATATTTAAAGAGATATGGTCCCGATACTGCCCATGTTGCATACAATTTGCTAAATAAGACACTAAGATATGTGCATTTATTACTGGCATTTTATTAATTAGTTAACTAATTTTTTGAGACCGAGTCTTACTGTGTATTTCAGGCTTGCCTTAAACTACATAGCTCAGACTGGCTGGGATATTCCTGCCTCAGCCTCCTGAGGGCTGGGATTACAGGATGTGCTTCACCATGCTCAACTCAATCTCCATTTTGTAAAGGAGGAATGAGAGTTATTTAAAGATAAGTCCGCCAAACTTGCTCATAGCACCATCTCAATATGATGGAGCTGAGATCTAAACCCAGGGTGATCTAGTCCAAATTCTAAATTTTTATGTTTGACTGGGTTTTTTTTTTTTGCTCAATTAACACTAATCAAAGTAAACTAAATCTATATTTTTTGTGAGGCTGTTTCAGACCTTTCTCAATAGACATTTTTAAGGGAAGGGAAAGTTTAATCTTCAATATAGATTTAATTTTTTAAAAAAATCTGTAATTTCTTTGAAGAGATGTGTGTTGAGCACTTAATGGCTGTGTGTCAAAAACGCTGTGCAGAGCATAGTGATTTTTAGTGGTACTTCGCAAATTCTTGACTGAACCAAATTGTAGAATTTTAAGTGAGACCCCACCAGGGCAATATAGTGAGACCCTGTCCACAGAATAAAAGGGTCATGAGAAAGGAAACAAAACAAAAACCCTTACTGTATCTTTTATCTTTCAATTTGGCAGAAACAGGAAAATGGAAAAAGATAAAGTTTTGAAAAATAAATACTATGATTACTAAGCTTAATTTTATTATTGTCATTTAGAAGAGCGGTGCTTAATGGAAAAAGAAAGAAAATGTCTGTTATTAAAGGGATCCAATCATATATACCGACATTAATTTCCAGGATAGACAGGAAATTATTTGTGATGGCTTCTTTTAAATAGACTCTACGCCAATGATTAAGTACAGAATTGTCCTAAGAATGTTTAAAAAGTAAAATTGGTCAGATGATTCTTTGATAAAATGGCAGGAGAGTGTTCACGTGCCCCTGTTACCGGATGTTGGGTCCCAGAGGAAATTTTTCCAGGTTCACGGTGTCCCAAATGAAGAACTGGACAAAGGGGTTGTATATTCATGGAAGGTGGGAAAGAAGTATCCTGTGCAAGAGAGAGAGAGAGAGAGAGAGAGAGAGAGAGAGAGAGAGAGAGAGAGAGAGAGAGAGAGAGAGAGGGAGGGAGACCAACAGACAGACAGAGAGACAGAGAGAGAGACAGACAGAGAGAGACAGAGAAAGATAGAGAGATGGTGTGACAGACTCCCGGAGCCCTGAGGACAAGGGAAAGGGGTCTTTCTATGTGGACTTCCCACATTCCTTTTTCCTCATGCAACTAGAGAACTGGGACGGTTGTCTTAGTGAAAACTAACTTTGTGCTACCGGATTTAAACTGCCCTACGGACACTCTCCCATGGCTCCCTGCTGGATGTTAGTGAAGAATGGGACAGTATTTTTCTGATGGTTTCAGGGGCTGCTGAGTCACCCCACGTCCTGTCCAGGGCTCATGAGCTGCCTCCTTTCCGTGGGTCTCCAGGACTTCCACCTAATTGGCCTAGTTGTTGGACCCCCTTTCCCCAACCCCAATCCTGCACCTCATTCTGAAACAATATTAAGAATATACCCGTTAATTAGCTAGGCATAGTAGTAGTGACACACCCCAGTGTTCCAGACCCGCTTGAGGACTGACGCAGGACTGTCAAGGTGTGGCTCAGCCTGAGCTACTTGGCAAATTACTGAGACTTTGTCTTAAAATAAAAAAAAAAAATAAAGGGATGAAGATATAATTCAGTGCGAAAATGCTAAGGGCCAGGGAGGGAAAAAGGAAGAGAAGAGGGACAAACTAGCAAACTGAAACTTTAATTCCAGAAGACAGTGTTTTGACATGTCATCATCCTAAAATTCTGTTGATAAAAGCAGAAAATGAAATTAAGAATATTATTATCAGCACTTATAAGAATTATATCATAATTTGAAGTCAGTAAAATTATTCTTAATTTAGGTTCAGTAGATCACCTCAACCCTGTAGATATTCTTTTTTAGTTTATAAACTTTTTTGGGGGTACTAATGATTGAACTCCAGGTCTTTGCCTTGAGCTACCTCACCACTAATTTTTAATGTTTTTAATCTTGAAACAAGGTCTTGCTAAATTGCCTAGGCTGGCCTTGAACTTGCAATCCTGCTGTCTCAGTGTTCCACAGTGCCAGGATTGACACTCGTGCTATGCCCACTTTTAGTGGGGTCTTAGCATGTTTGTCTTAAAATATTTTGTGTTTGGGCCGGAGGGTTAGCTCAGTGGTTCCAGCACCTGCCTCGCAAATGCAAGGACCTGAGTTCGATCCCTGGTGACCGCATGTAATGCTGGGTGTGGAGACACGCCCACCAACAATCAACACCGCATACCACAATGCCAGACGTGGTGGTTCACGCCTGTAATCCCAGCACTCGGGAGGCAGAGACAGGAGGATTGCTGAGTTTGCGGCGGCTTGCCTGAGCACCATAGTGAGCTCAGGGCCAGCCTGAACTACAAAGCGAGACCCTGTCTCAAAAAAAAAAAAAAAATTTGTGTTTAGCAGTTTCTGCTATATTGTATGTCTTACTTATTTGTTCAGCTGCACCCACTAAACTCTGGAATATTCCTTATGAAGTAGTTTCTCTCTGTTGGTTTAAAAAGGCCTGATTTCTTTCATTCCCTGTCTGGGTGAAACAGTTATAGGGCATTATTGTAATACGAAAGTAAGCAAAAATCATTGTTTGGGGCTGGAGATTTAGCTCAGTGTTTCCAGCGCCTGCCTTACAAGCGCAAGGCCCTGAGTTCGATCCTGGTAACCACATACAATGCTGGGCATGGTGACTCACGCCCACCAGCAATCAGTACCACATAGCACAAATGCCAGGTTTGGTGACTCAAACCTGTAATCCTGGCACTCCGGAGGCAGAGGCAGGAGGATTGCTGAGTTTGAGGCTTGCCTGGGCTACATAGTGAGCTGAGGGCCAGCCTGAACTACAAAGTGAGACCCTGTCTCAAAAAAAAAAAAAATCATTGTTTGTTTCTAACGAGGTACATCTCCACCTAGGAAAACAGAGCAAGGCCCACAGAGAAAGGGAAGTCTAGGAGCCAACATGAATGAAGAGAAGTCTGAAGTGGGCAGAAAACTGATGAGAGTGGTATGTGTGGAGATTCTCAGAAAACTAGGACTAGGGGTCCCATTTGACGCCATCCCCCTGCTAGGAATATACCCCAAAGAACTTAGAAAATCACAGTGGAAAGACAGATGTACACCCTTGTTCATAGCAGCTCAGTTCGTGATAGCTCAATCTTGGAAACAACCCAAATGCCCATCAGCTGGAGACTGGATAAAGAAGATGTGTTTTTTTTTTATAAAATGGAGTACTATTCTGCCTCAAAGAATGACAAGATTGATTCATTTATGTGCAAATGGATGCACCTGGAGGACACGCTAAGGAGTGAAATCAGTAGAGCACAGATAGGCAAATACCGGATCTTCTTGTTGATATGAGTATCGGTAGATGCAAATGAGCTCTAGTAGTATGACAATCTTTTTAGAATGGGAAATTTCCAAAGGAAATTTGGTGTGGGGATGTAATGAGGGGAAGGAATAAATATGATTCTGAAAGA
>PVIC010055234.1:0-11268 GCA_004025085.1 Thryonomys swinderianus
ACACAAATCCCCCCGAACATACTTCAAATGTGGAAAAGGGAAGATGCTGATGTGTAGGAAGATTTTTATTTTTTACTCACATGCTAGCATTACTTTTTAAAATTACAAACTTTATTTTTGGTTTGCAGTCCTGAGGCTCAAACGCAGGGCCTTCCACATTGTTCTGGCTTATGTCTAAACATCCCCAAAGCTTCATGTGGTCAGAGATGGGGCTTTCAAATGTGTCTGGATCTAGGGTGTGTAATACTGGGATTAAGGGTGTGACAGTGAAATTGATTCATGGGGTAGTGCTCGGATTAAGGTTGCCCAGCCAGGGTGTGATGCTACCTGCTTTTAGAATAGAATATAAGGGACAGAAAGAGGACTGCTGTGGTTGCTGTGGTCCCTTGCTACCTGCTGCTTTTGCTGCCTTCTGCCGGCCTTGAACTCAGTTACCCAGGTTTACCCGGTGCTTGTGATCCTCCTGTCTCAGCCTCCCAAAATGCTGAGATTACAGAGATGTGCTACCATGCCCAACTGTCACTTTTTTTTAAGAGCATTATTATCTTTAAAGAGAATTTCTATATATCCTCTCACCTCCGCAGTTTCTCTTGTCTATATATGTATAATACAGAAAAATATCAAAAGTGTAAAAGGATGCAGCATGCAGACATTGAAGCAAGTGGCATGATGGTTAGGTGCAAGGGCTTGCATTAAAGGGACCTGGGTTCTAATCCTGGTTCCCCCAAATGGTTAAGTGGTCAAAGACTTTATATTGGAAGGAGTGGGTTCTGCCCTGCTGCCTGCACTGAACCAGTTGTATGACTTTGGGCATATTGTATCACACTGGGCCTTCATTTCTTCATCTGTAAAACAAAGACAGTTTGTAAATCGCAGTACATAATATAATACATGTACATTGCTTAGAAAAGTGCTTGTCACATGATAAACACATTGAAATTAGTTAATATAATTCTGTTGTGAAAAATAAATTGTGGCTTATGAGGCTTGAGACTGATTATGTTGTTAAAGAGTCCATTTGATTTAATTCTACGTATCTGAGGGGCGCTTAGGGTTTTGGGTTGCTTTTCCTCAAGGGCCACATCTTAGACAGATGGTAGTTCTCATTCTCATGAGTTACGTAGGAAATGGCTGTGGTTTGCCAAGTTTGTATTTGTCACCCACTTTCAAGCATTTATAGGCCGGTGTATATTCAGAGTGCTGTGTTCACAGTTTGCTTGTTTATTTTTCACCAACTCTACTTTAGCACTCATGAGCTGTGTGACCTTGGGGAAGAAACACAACCTCTCTGATCTTTATTTCCATCAACTGTTAAATGATCCTTATTGGCTCTGCTTGTCACTGGGTTTTGAGGCTCATTTCATGTGCCTCTGACCAATGGAAATGCCACATACAGAGGGTGGGGAGTGGTATTTTCATCCAAAGTGTACAAATGAGGGCACTCAACCTAGAGGCTAGAGAGGGACCCAGATCCTTTCTAGCCAGGTCCCTGATAAGGCTGAGGAGCGTCTGGGTTTTTAGCCTGCTGGCCTCAGTCTTTGACATTGTTAGGCTGAAGCTTTGCAATGTGTTTCTAGACAGCTGGCGTCTTGAAGTCCACCCCCCATGCAGGAGAACATGGCTTTCTCTCTGCTTCCTTATCCCTACTTGGCTTTTTACATTTTCATTTATCACTGCTTATCATATGACTGTGCGCAGACACCCGCAAAGCCAACTATTTTAAGGGGAAAAGGGGAGGAAGACAGATAAGACAGTGATTCAGAAACAAGCAGGAAAATGGAGTCATGTGGCTGCCCTGTGGGTGGGATTCACAGCAGTGTCTCAGGCTGAGGAAGCCTCCTTATGCCTGGGGAGCAAATGAGGCCCCTGAGGACAGATGGGGCGGCCTCTGCACGTCCTGCGTGTGCCTGGACCCCTGGTGTAGTCCTTCGGGGTGGCTGGGTATACTGGGGGCTCCAGATGAGGGGAGGTTCTTGGAGCTTGTCCCCAAGGAACGGAAAAGGGAGAACTATGTCCCATTGAAATTACTGATCACAGAGAGGAAGTTGGGTCTGGCTTGGCTCCACTGTCACAAGAATAAATTAAAAGCACTTGTTTTTTTGGAGAGTAACGTGACAGGTACTGTCCAAAAACATTAAAGTGTATAATAATCCACCTGGATTTGGTGGTGCGCGCCTGTTACTCAAACACTCAGGAGGCTGAGACAGGAGGATAGAGGATTCAAGGCCAGCCTGGGCTCTGTAGTGATTTCAAGCTAGATTATATAGTGAGATTGTGACAAGAAAGAAGAATATAGTGGAGAAGATCGGTTTCATTTTTAGCATCAGTCGCATGTGTATGTCTATGTTTGTACGTGTCATACACTAATAGTATTTAAAATTTGCATGTACGTGGTTTGTCTCTGTTGGTTGAAGAGGTGGCTTTGTGGAGGCCACTACAGAGTAAGGCTGTCCTGTGCCTTTGCTAATGGGATGTAAATTTTAGGTAGGTGAGGATTGTTTGCGCTTTTGCAAATCTGCATTGCTAAGAGCTTTGAGGATTTATACGCTTTTTTGTTTGTTTGTTTGTTTTGTTTTGCTGTACTGGGGATTGAACTCGGCCGGTCTGCTTCCAAGTTAGGTAAGGTACCACTTGAGCTAAATCCCTGGCCCGGGATTTAGGTGTTTTTTTTCAAGGCTCTACTTTTGTTTTAGAAAAGAGGGGGGAGCACAGGACAGAAAAAGACACATCTTGAATGGAGCCATGGTTTTTGGACTGTGGGGTAAGAGGTCTCAGTTAACATCGTGAGATCAATTAACTGGATTGATCCCCCTCCCCTGCCACACATTGGGGAGCCAACCCAGGACCTGTACACGCTAAGCAGATGCTGTACCACTGAGCTACAGCCCAGTCTTAATTAAGTGGATACCAAATAGGAATTTTAAATACGGAAGTAGAACACTGCAGTCATTATCAAAACGTCTTGTGGTCAGTAAGGGTAAATCCTGCCTTATAAAACTTCTGTTTCAGTCTGGTTTATATAAAGGATATGCCCTCAATGTTTGTTGTGAGTCCCAGTTTAAAAACAAAGTTGAGCCATAGTACTGTAGAATAGCATTTCTCATTCAGCATATTTCTAATGCATCCCAGTGAGTTGTAGTAAGAAAGTAAGGAGGAAGAATTCAGCCGTGTGCAGTGGCTCATGCCTGTGATGCCAGCACTCTGCGAGGGCGAGGCAGGAAGATTCAAAGTTCCACTTCCACTCTGGGAATGTAGTGAGACCCCGTCTCGAAATAAAACATGAAAAGGGCTGGTGGTGTTGCTTAGTACCCAGATCCTGGGCTGAATCCCCAGTACCAGTGGGACGGGAGGAAGAGAGGGCCTCTACGCTCAGTGCGGTCAGAGTTTACAACTCCAACAGTTCTGATAAGGAAGATGAGTAGGATCACCCAGGAGAGGACAGAGAAAGGTGTCCTGATGGAGGTAGCTTTCACTTTGGCCTTGAAGATAGTAGTATGTAGACTGGTTCTGAAAGCCTGCCTGAGTGCTGCTCAGTGACCGATACTAACAGTGGGGGAGGCAGAAATCCCCAATGAACTAAAATACTCCCAGTTCTCCAAGAGCCCCCATCCTTGAAACCCCTGCAGGTGCTGTTCAGCATCAGATAGCGATGCCTCAAGGCTTCTGTGTTGAGCCTGTGCAATTCAGGGTTAGAGTCTAGTTCATTCCTGTGATACATGCTGGGTTTCTCTGCCAGTCAGAGGCGTTTTGCCCCTTCAGATTGCGAATGCAGGGACTTTGGAAGATAAGGTGTTTCTAGGCCTCACTCTTTGGGAGACTGTATAATGTTGCCAAATTTATTTCACAGCATGCCCTTGGCCTCTTGATTCTTCCATCAGACTTGTTGGGTAGTAAGTATATGTTGTTCTTAATTTGACATTTAAGGACAAGACTTAGGCAAGTTAAACGATGAAATGGTGGCGAGGCAGGTAAATGAACCCCTGGGCCTCTTAGTTTTTAGGACAAGGCTATTTGCTCTATACTCACTGGTATATAGTTTCCCAAACAGACTGGGACCAGGAGGTTGATATCAGTACTGTTATACATGTAATCCCATTATACCTTTTTGCATTTACACTGTCTAAACGGGTCAGAATCTCTTCTTACCTTCTTTCTTTTTCCTTCTCTGTTTCCTTTTATGGAGGATCAGGAGGGGAAAGGTCCATGGAACATTTTCCTGTTTGAAAGTGAAAACTGCTGTTTTTTTTTTTTTTTTCTTTTTTGAGACAGGGTCTCGCTTTGTAGTTCAGGCTGGCCCTGAGCTCACTATGGTGCCCAGGCAAGCCTCCGTGAACTCAGCAATCCTCCTGTCTCTGCCTCCCGAGTGCTGGGTGAAAACTGCTGTTTAATACATATTCATTAAATCTTCATTCATAAATGAAAATTATAAAAATTCAGAATTAAGTGATTCGATCAAAGTACAAAGTCTAATAAAACCATGTGTGATGGTGACACGTGCCCATAATCCAAGCACTCTAGGAGGACTCTAGGCAGAAGGATGGCAAGTTCAAGCCCAGCCTGGGCAATTTAGTGACTTAGTGAAACTCTGTCTCAAAGATAAGAAATAGGGCCAGGGATTTAGCTCAGTGGTTCCAGTGCCTGACTTATAGGAGGAAGGTCCCAAGTTTGATCCCTGGTACTAAAATAAAATAAAAAAATAAAATAAAATGGCTAAAGATTATAGATCAATATGAAGGCCCTGGGTTCCATTCCCAGTACTGAAAAAATAAGTCCAGTAGATAGAAGAAATATGAGAAAGTAGGTTTCCTTTTTCCTATGAAAGGGCTTATATTGCTGTAACCCCCTGTCTCCAGCCATTGTCCATCCATTATGTTTCCATTCCCCCTCGTCTGTCATCCTTAAAAACTCACCCGTCCATCTACTCAGTCTTCACCCACCCACCCACCCATCTATCCATCAATCCACACATCCTGTCAGTTTATCAGACATGTAGTTAATGCCAACATCATGTGTCTAGAATCTTTACTAAAAGAGGCAGATTTATTCATTCTTTTCATTTGTTCATCAGCTCTTGCCTGAGGTTGGGCCAAGTGATCAGACCATTCTCTGGTGGAGAACGTGTCTGGTAGAGACAGGCAATTACCTGTCCCTCAGTGATTGTGCTCTGTATGTCTAGGAGAGGGGTAAAAATCAGTTACCACTGAGGACAGTTTTGTTTTTTATTTTATTTCTGTAAGATTCACTTTTTTTTTTTTATTGTACCCTTTTGTTCTTGTTATTCCCAGAACTCTTCAGAGTGTCAAGATGCATTTACTTTTTAATTCAATCAGCCTACTGCAAGGCAGGGTCCTTCCTTCTGAGTGCTAACGCTTCCTAGGAGCAGAGATTCCTAGAATGTTTTCCACACAATAAAAGAGGTTAATTGGTTGTACACACTCAAAAATGAGTGCTATAATCAAGTAAATTGAGAAAAATCTTGGGTTAAATAAAACTGAACACACATTGCAGGACTTTTTGAGGCTTCGATCTAATTTTTATCCATTTCCTGATGGCAGTGGTGTGAGTGGTGTTTCCAAATCCATTTGGTCATGCGACACTGTTTTGGGGACAGTATTTATATCTCTTAATGTCACTTGGGAAGCACTGTCTTAGAAGCTGCCCTCTACTATTTAAAGCAAATAGTATATTTTTAGGGCTCATGACCAATGGAGACTGATGCGGTGAGCAGGAAAGGACTATTATTAATTTTTGTTAATGTTTTACCATACATGCTAAAGTTTTATTTTTAAAGACAGGATCCTAAGTGTTGTTTATAGGCCTCAGATACTAAAGAAGAAAGAAATAACTTAAACTGAACAAATGTTTGTATTTGAAAATAGAAATGCAAACAGGGCCCTCATTAGCAGGATTTTCCAAATGATATTCTAGGAGTTCACCCTTGCTGTGTCGTTGACCAGTGACATTTGTAAAGCAAAGTCAATGTTATGCTTCCAGAGACTGTTCATATAGAGTTACATGGACGGAGGCCAGGCACACGCTTCCTCCTCCTTCCTGAATCAGGTCAGGGTGAACATTATCCAGGTACAATTTAACTCTTGCTGCTTCTCTTAAGAAATCATTTGTCACTTGAAGAGACTCGCACTGTTTGCTACCAGTCAACAGAGTTTTGATATTTCACTTCCTTTTCTTTATTGGAAAAGACTGTAAAAGATGCAAGTGTGACCACTGTGGCTGACCCGTAGCCCAGGGTGAAGGAGCCAGACTGGGTTCTGGTGTTCATGCCCTGGGTTCTACCTCTAAGCCTCCACCAGGGCCTCCACTAGGACTCCTGCCTGAAGAACCCACTCACGCTGAGGTATGTGGACAGGATGATCTGAGTGAGGCTGGCATTTTAGAAAAGTGCCTTGTGGGAACACTTCAACCCAGAGAGGGACATTTCAACCTCTGGAGTTTCTACATTGTCAGTTACAGGTAAAGATGGATACGTTTTTGGTCAGGAGGACTCTTTCCAACCAGGCGCTGACTGGTGGGCAGGCACTGGCTGAGACTACTGCGTCACAGTGGCTCAGGACCTGGCTTTCTATGTTGAATGGACCTATTTCTAAGTGACCTCCCGTTTGCAATGCTGGTCTCTCTACCCTGTGAGGGACTAGCGCTCTTCCACTTTAAAGAAAAACAGGCCATAAATCACTGAGGAATTTTATGGCACAGTCCAAAACTCAGAGTGTAAGCCAAGGCAAAATAAAACTCCAGCGTCTTTATGGAAAGTCAAATGGAAAAGAGAGGTTACCTCCTAATGGAGGGGTAGGAGGAGAAGGAGAACAAGAAGAAGAGCTTGAGTCGGTTCATAGAAACTCCTGCTCTGGTGTCCTTGAGGAACCTGGGAGAATGCTGGGCCTCATCTTCATAACCTTGAAGGCAAGGTGAAGCACGCAGTTGAACTTTTTATCCGGGAAATGGATGAGAGAAGTGATTATCTTTGGTAGCAAGATGTTTGTGTGTATTTGGATTATGCCAGTTATGAATCCAGTCTTTTTATTTCTATTTGCCTTGGGTGAACTCTATACCCGACTCTAGTTCACTAATAGTTAAATGTTGGTAGAAGGAAGGAAGGGGTGAGGTGGGAGTGTGAGAGGCTAGCTGATCAGGGAGAGCGCAGGCAAATCCTGGGGCCTGGACTTCCTCATCAATCACTGGACAATCTGGAACATCGAAAGTTGCAAAACAGAATAGGTCTGGCATGAGGAAGCACTTTGCAGACCTCCATTAGGCAGTCTTCTGTCCAGTAGTGTTTCCTGACTCGAAGGAGACCCAGCTGGCCCTCAGCATCCCAGCTCCTGTCTTTAACTTTCTTTTCTCTGCTTTCCTTTTTTTCCACTGACTAAAACCAATGCTGTTCTAAGTCTTGGCTTTGGTGCATTTATACCATTTTTCATACAGGGGCAGCGAGGGCGCTCATGACCCGTTTTAGAGAGATAAAAACAGTCATTTTGCTGTCATTTATCATTTTAGAACCAGAGTGAGTCTAAATGAATCATGGAAGATGCATTTAATAAATGATTCTCCTGAGTATTGGCTAATTTTAAACCGGTATGACAAGTTTCAAGGTCCATGTAGTTTTGGGGGAAATTCAGTGGTGCATTTCCCAGCTTGGTTGCCCTTATTTCCTTAATGTCTTGTTCCTTCTGTTCAGCATGCTGGTTGACTCGGCCTGGTTATCTTTCATGATCTGCAGTGGGGAGGAGGGGCAGGGGCTAGCCTGGAAGTCACGCACAGAGACGGGCACAAGCTTGTCACCCAGGGAATTTAGAATTCCCAAGGATCTTTGGAGATCTGTCCTCTAGCTCACACCGGGGCCTGGTCCTGGTTGGGAGGGACACAGCCCTTGGCCAGGAAGTCTCAGCTGGGCCCTGGGAGGAAGTACTGTAGCTTAGCATTTTACTCTCTTTCCCCACAGCTGCTGATCCTACTCCAGGCTTTTTAAGAAGTTGTTCGCCCCCAGAGTAGGGGGTTCTTCTTGGCCCTGAGAAGTTCAGGGAGCCCCAAGATGGCATCACCAGCAGTGTAGTTACCTGGTCCTCCTCACTGAGGATGGCGCGCCCTGCCTCTGCTGGGCCTTCGCCTCCTTTGACATTGCATGGTTCTCTGCGCTGCCTCCCCACAGCCTGTGGCTTGTGAGTCTCTGCCTCCCAATGCACATGTCACAGTGATTGAAGTGTTGCTGTACAGAAGAGATTTTCAAAAACCAAGACAAGTGCAGCAAAAACAATTTAAAATATTTTAATAATTTCTTAAAGAGCACAGAGTCCTTCCTCTCTTAACACATGCCATTCAGTATGATATCAAGAAGGCTTGAGTTGCTTTTTTTTTTTTTTTGCTCTTGAGACAGGGTCTCGCTTTGTAGTTCAGGCTGGCCCTGAGCTCACTATGGTGCCCAGGCAAGCCGCTGCGAACTCAGCAATCCTCCTGTCTCTGCCTCCCGAGTGCTGGGGTTACAGGTGTGAGCCACCACGCCCGGCATTGTGGTATGCGGTATTGATTGTTGGTGGGCGTGTCTCCACACCCAGCATCATATGTGGTTACCGGGGATCGAACTCAGGTCTTTGCGCTTGCGCGGCAGGCGCCGGAACCGCTGAGCTAACCCTCCGGCCCCAAGAAGGCTTGAGTTTTTACCAGAAGAGGAAAACCAGGTTTTAATCTAGAATGTGGATAGAGAGGGGGTGGCTGTGCTGTGAGAAGTCGTGGTCCATGCCTCAAGGAGAAGCCAGAAGGGGTGCCTGGGGTGCCAGTGCACGGTTGCCTCTTGCATTCATTGTTCCGTTGTGATGGAGGGCTCTGATAACGCAGTGTGGCCCAGGTAACTAAGAGGTAGGGCATCAAGGCAACTGGGATTGACTTCCTTGCTAGTTTCTAGATCATTTCTTGATTCCACAAACCAGTAAGCGCTCTTGCCTTTTCCTGGGGCAGTGTGTTTGGCCCTGGGGACAGCTAGGGACATGTTAGCTGCTGACCCCGGGGTCAAAGGACTTACACTCAACGGAACAGTTATTACATAGTATGACAGTGCTGTGACGAGTGTCACCAGAGCACTTAAAAGGGAGCCCAAGTGCAACATGTGGGTTGGGAAGGCCTTGGGAAAAGGTAAGACTTAAAAGGAAAAACTGAAAACCGTTCAGTGAGACTGAATGTGAAGTGAGTGGAAGGCACGAGGACAAGGAAGTTTTTTTGTCAGCTGGCATCCATCTCCCTCCCTTTTTTCCGAATTAATTCTGGAGTCATGAGGGGCCACTCAGGGTGAACAGTGATTTGGGAGTTTGGACCTTCTGAGAATAATGAGGAGACAGTGACAAGGATTTTTTTTTCTTTTCTTTTGAGACAGGGTCTCACTTTGTAGTTCAGGCTGGCTCTGAGCTCACCATGTAGTCCAGGCAAGCCTCAAATTCAGCAATCCTCCTGTCTCTGCCTCCCGAGTGCTGGGATTACAGGTGTGAGCCACCATGCCCGGCACTGTGGTATGTGGTATTGATGGCTGGTGGGCGTGAGTCTCCACGCCCAGCATTGTATGTGATACCGGGGATTGAACTCAGGACCTTGCGCTTGCGAGGCAGGCGCTGGAACCACTGAGCTAACCCTCCGGCCCCAGTGACAAGGATTTATAAGCAGGCAAATAATCTTAGGAGACTTGATTTTTGTTTGTTTCCTGGAGAACGGAGTGGGGGTAGATGGTGAGACCTTGTCTCAAAAAATCAAACCCAAACAAAAATCCCAAACCAAAACCAATAACGACAAAACAAACCAAAGCTGGCTTAGTTAGTGGATTAAAGATACCTTATCCTAAAGTCAGGTATTACCAGGAACCCTATTTCAGTACATGGTGGGTGGTAGCTTCTCAGGCAATTCCGTTAGGTCTGCTTTGGGAAATTGTGTTTGAGATGATAGCCAAATAAGAGGACAGTTGGGAGGTGGGTGGAGGAAGATTGAAGAGGTGGTGGGAACCGGTGTAACAACAGTAGCTTTTCCTGACTTTTTCTCCGCCCTTGTGATATCAATGTCTGCTTTATTTTACATGATATTGAAGACTTATTTCATTAAAACTGTCTATTAATATATTTTTGCTGCATGTAATAAATACATTCATGGGAGTGTATGTACATATTGAATCTTTTTTTTTTTGAGATAGGGTCTCACTTTGCAGTTTAGGCTGGCCCTGAATTCCTATGTAGCCCAGGCTAGCCTTGAACTCGCAGCAATCCTCCTGCCTCTGCCTCCTGAGTGCTGGGATTACAGGCATGAGCCACTAGGCCCGATACTGTAGTATGTGGTACAGGGGATCGAACTTGGGACCTTGCACTTACCAAGCAGATGCCAGAACCACAGAGCTAAATCCCCAGCCCCTTACATACTGAATCTTTTTTTTTTTGAGACAGGGTCTCGCTTTGTAGGTCGGGCTGGCTCTGAGCTCACTATGTAGCCTAGGCAAGCTTCGAACTCAGCAGTCCTCCTGTCTCTGCCTCCCGAGTGCTGGGATTACAGACGTGAGCCACCTGGTATTGATTGCTGGTGGGCATGAGTCTCCATGCCCAGCATTGTATGTGGTTTCTGGGGATCAAACTCAGGACCTTGCACTTGTGAGGCAGGTGCCAGAACCACTGAGCTACCTACCTGTGGCCCTACATTCTGAATCTTGATCCTTATAATTTCCCCTTCAGTCTAACAAGTGGGTGGGCAGTCCACCCATACAAGAGGAAAACTTCATTTCTTTGCTGTGACCTGGGAATTTCTACCTATTTGAATTTGGTTCCCTCTTCACTATGCCTTGTTGGGTTTTTGGCAGCTGGTTGTGTGTCATATTGAAACTTTGGGTTTCTTTTTTAAATCTTTAATACTGTACTTATGTATATAGAATCTATAGTATATATAGTTCTTACAAATTCTGTGATACAAATATCTTTTTGTTGTTTTTCTCAGTATTTGGTTTTGAATCCATGGATCCAGGCATACTAAGGAAGTACTCTACCACCGAGGTATATTCCTAGCCCACAATTATTTACTTACTTATTGTTTTTTTTTTTTTTTTTTCTTTTTGAGACAAGGTCTCACTGTGTAGTTTAGACAGGCCTTGAGCTCACTGTGTAGTCCAAGCTGGCCTTGAATTTGTGGTAATCCTTCTGCCTCATGTTCCTGAGTGCTGGCATTATAGGTGTTTATCACTATGCTTGGCTCCACAATTATTTTTAAATTTAAATTAATACATCTTTTTTAGTGGTA
>PVIC010055235.1:0-11291 GCA_004025085.1 Thryonomys swinderianus
GAGCTGGTGCTGAAGCCACGGCGGCTGCTGCTCTGGCTCCTCACGGTGGTTTTGCTAGACATGTTTGCTGGGGCTGAGAAGGCTGAGGAAGCTTTGAGAGGCTGAGGCAGAGCGGGAAGAAGTGAAAGGGATGGGCTCGGGCAGCAGCTTATATACCGTACAGGTGGGCTGGGCTGGCTGCTGGAAGGTGAGCTTGCAGTTTGGGACGGGCTTGGCTTTACAAATAATGAGATCACCCCCAACTTCTAGAAAAGCATGAAACATGAAGATTGCTTTTTGGCTTCCTTTAGTCATGGAGAAATTCTCCTGCCTTCCAGCCTTGACTTGATCCCAACACAATAAGCCGAGACGTAAATTCACTGAAGTCATAAGTTAGTCATGTTCTCAAACAAAGGAGACAAGGAACTGATCTGTGATAGGTGTCTCTTCCTCTGCCCGTTCAGACACTCCCTGTTGCCCCTTTCCCACACACGTTTTCATTTCCACCAGCACCTCCTTCTGGATAGTTCGGGGCCACGCCCTGAAGGCTTTAAGGCGTTCTCCCAGGGGCCTGAGCAAGAAGTGGACTGCTGTGGTGTTTGGACTTGTCGGAGTCATTTCTTCAGCTCCAGACTGTCCTTCTTGGTGGTCTAGGTATGGAAATGAGGATATTTGGGGAGATAAACCCTCCCTTCTAGGGCTAAGTTCTAAGATTTTTGATTTTTCACTTTGATAGCAACATTTAGTCCATGTCCTGTGTGAAATCCTGGGCACCAGTCACTTTCTGGAGAAGATAGCACAGATGTCACTAGGCCCCCGCGTGGGTTTCTATCTACACCCACACTTCCTTCTATACTATTTGCTTACCCATCCGGCCTGTTCTCCTGGAAAGCTGTCTCTCCAGTTCAAATTCATTCATATTTGAATGCTCACTTAGAACCTTCAAAAATCCAAAAGGAGAAGCACAACAGTCTCTGAAATTTTCTCCCAACTTTTTTCCCTTCTGCATTTGGTATCTTTTAGAAATCCAGAATCAGACATTTCATAGGGCTTGTCCAGAAATTTGAGGGGCATGTAGAAGTAATGAATCACTAAAATGTGCCCTTACAAGTACGATGACTTCACAAGTAAACCCCAAATTTGTGTTTCTAATCTCAGTGCTTGAAATCACAAACTTTTAGATACCTTCTCAGAAGGATGATAAGTTGTCATGAGTATAGTGCTTGGTTTACGGGGGACTGAGTTTTATTTTCTCAAGTCCATGCATTAAGTGCTGCATATTTGGAGCCCAGAAACACGTTGTTCTTTGAGAACACATGCATAAGGAGCACGACCCTTTTGAAAACACTTCTTACGGTTTGAAACTCAGTCTTATCCTCAACATTTTGGGAGGTATATCTTCCAGGTAGGCAAAGAGTTTCCTGCCCAAAGGTGGTGCTAACTCAGCGTCTGACAGGAAAGAGATGCCTTATGCAGACAAGGGCAGGGGCAGCCCTGCCTCCACCCTAATTGCACAATGGCTCTCAAGGAATGCGCTTCCACCCAGTTCTGGGAAGAAGCGTTCCTTCTCATGGTCTGGTGTGCTGATACCCTGCACTCTCCTGGGTGAGGGGCATTGGGTGCGGCACAGCTGACAGTGGGTAGGGCACAAAAGATGAGCCAGTTAGCGGGGAACAGTGCACACTTGCCCGATGTCCTAATGAGGTCAGCATAGAAGAAATAAAGATAGAAAGAAGACAAAGAAAATCATAAATTTAAAGTTGTACTTTTAAGAAAACTTCATCTTTAGGACACAGTCATAGCTACCTAAGGTTATAATGCCTTTTTTTCCCAATTGAGAAACTTTGACAGTTCCTAAAAAATCTTAAAAATACAATCATCCTACAAAATTTGGTCCCGGCTTATCACCTGTTAGATGAGTCTGCCATTTCCTCTGGAGTGTAGACACACAAAGTCCAAATTTTTATTCACAAACAAATAGCCCTGCTCTAGGGTATCCTATGTCTAATTGTCAGCTAGCTTGCATTCTAAGCCCACGCACAGGTAGCCTGAGAGACTCTCAGAATACACATCCTGGGTAGCCTGTCCTGAGGATGCCTTCTCCAAAACACAGAGACAGTCCCAGCCCCCAACCACAGTGCAACTCCAGCTTGATCAGCCACACTCTCTTATCTCTGTGTACCTCTTTAACTCTGCCTAATAAATCTCTCTCTGTGCCTCTCACTGAAGCATCCTGAAGTGCTTTTCAGGGGCGTTACTTGGCAGACCTTACTCTGTAGGTGGGGAGAATTAGATGTCTCGGTGTCCTCTCTGAAGGGAACCTCCTCAGGTCTGTCTGGTGACAACACACGCAGAGCTACATCCCATATGTACTGCTGCCTTCCCACTATAGTGGCAGAGTCCAGAATTTTATAACCGAGATTTCTATTTGCAAAGCATAAAATAAAGTACTTACTATTTTTTTTTCTTAGCACAATGTCTGGTTCCTATGTTCTCAATGAAAATGGGCTAATATTATCCTAGGGAAGCCTGAAGAAGCTTTGTGTGTGAGGATCTACAGGAAGCTTCAAGAACTAGACATAACTGCATGTGTGTGTATGTAGCAGGAGTGGCTGGACATGGCGGGGGACAGGAAGCCAATGCTGTAGCCTGTGCACATCAGCAGGAATCCAGGAGGCCACCTACAGAGGTTTGTCTTGCTCCCAGAGACGTGAAGAGCCGCCGTAGACAGGAGAGCCCGAGGCCCAGAAGAGTCCTGTGCTCACTGCAGCAGCAGAGGGACACCCACCCCAACACACACCACGTTATCCAAACACCTTGGAGAAAATGGGATCTGAGAGAAGCTGGGTCTCTGGCCGGAACCCAGCAGGCTTCTCTCTCCTCTGTAGCCAGGCTTCCTTGCTCTTCCTCTGCTCAGTCTCCCTGCAGGCTGTGCCCTCAGAAACAGACTGAGGTCAGTGGGCACAGGCCATCAGCTCCTCCCTCAGTCCTGATTTCACCCTTTTGGAGGCAGAGGGTGAGATCTTCCTTTAACTGGAGCAGGGATTTCACTTTCAGTCACTTCCCACCAGAGGACGGTTTAACTTCTACACCGTATCCAGTCTCAGGCTTGACATATGCACAGGACTCTATTAGCAATATAAAGCGTTATGCTTAATTTCCTGATGCAAGTATTTCTCCTACTGCCAGTTTTCTAAGACATTCTCTGATTAAAAAGAAAAAGAAAAGAAATAAACACTTCATCCTTACCTGCCTGGGAATATAGTTCCAGTGGCCCTAACAGAAAGATAGGAGGCCCCATGAAAGATGAAGAGGGCTTCTAAGAGGGTGGAGAAAGAATCGGAGGGGAAACTCTCATGCCCTTCCAATTTCCGAATTTACAATTGGCCCAAATCACAACTAAAGGGTAAATTTGTACCTGGTTCATTCTCCCTCTCCCTCCCACTTTGGTCTCTCTTTCCCTCTCTCCTTTTCTCTCCCTCTCCCTCTCCCTCCTCTTTGGTCTGGATACTGGGGGTTCCCATGTGCCCCAGCCACATTCAGCCTACTGGCCCGGGCTATTCTTCTCTCTCCCTTGAGAACTCATCCTGCTAAAGCCTCCACCCTCTGCTTTAGTATTCAGGGGAGGGTTACAGTCCTAGGCAGCGGGGACCCCTGAACGACCAGAGTGCTTTCTTCTTGGACAAATCTCCTGGTTACCCAGGAGCAGGTACCATGGTAGAAGGCAGTGGAGCGTTGGGTTCCCAGAGGAGCTGGACCGGGAAGGCCTGGCCTTCATGAGAAGGTTAGAACAAAGGATCGTGGTTCAGGCAACTACGTGGGCGAAACTAAAGCAAAGAGCAGTCTGAATAACCAGGAGGACAGCTGGCCTCCTCCTCAGCGGGCTGTGAGCACGGCCTCCTCTCTAGGCCTGGAGAACCCCCACTCAGGTCAGGCCCTCCTTCCAAGGATGCCTCTGAGGCCTGACTCGAAATCCTCCTCTGAGCCCAGACTAGAAAAGGCACAGGAGGGAGCCCTGAAGGCCGCACCCATGAAAAACCACCCCGAGAGGATTTGCCTCCTCTCTGTTTGCCCGGGTGGGGCCGGCTATTGTCATCATCGTGGAAAGCTTAAGACTAAGCAGGTAATGCTGAGAGCCACACTGCGGGATGATGTTGTTCAGAGGGAATCCCACAGACCCAGTCTGGTCGCCGGGAGCACCCGGGCCAGGGGGGGGGGGCACAGCCACCCGCACGTGTGACAACAGACGGCAGCTTCAAGGTTGCAGTGGAAACTGTGGCCTCTTTAGGTGCAGGAAGTCCAGAGGCTGCTGTAGTAACGCGGTTGCTCATGGACGCATGCTATGCACTTAACTCAGAGCTCCTCTTACATTTCTCAACTTTTTGTACATGATCCACCCAGGTTTTCCGGGGAACACTGGGATGGGTTCATTCATTTAGACAGATACCTGAGTGGCTTTCTCTGCAGCAAGTCTCTGACAACTCCATCTTCCACGGAGCTAGGACTCAACCTCTAGTCCATTAGGCACTGGAGGGATATTTTCCCTAGTTTTCTCACATATCTGAGAGGACAACAGAGAGCAGTATGGCTGCCATTTCAACAATCGAGAGTAGTGGGTAACAGAGGAACCGAGTTGGGTACAATTATTAGCCTTCAGGACTGACGTGTGTTCTACACCAGAGGGCCGTATACTGAGTGTACAATTACAGAAATAACTCTGATTGTTCCTTTGTAAGTTCATTTTGTGTGCATTCCCTATATAACTTGGTTACAGAAGATTACATTCTGGAAGGATTTGTTTTGATTCACCTAGTACATTCTGATATTGGGCAGAAAGCTACCCTTGAACGCCTAACCCACTGGCAAGCATAGAATGAGCTAAGGCGTGAGAACATATGTGGAAAGAGGGGACAGTGCTTTGTTTTCCTGGGAAAAGTAGTTGGAGGAGGAAGAACAATGTACTTGTGAATGAGGCAATTTGATGATCGGAGGAGGAGGTAAGGCTAGAGGTGACACAGGGTAGAAAGGGGACAGGCTGGATGATAGGACCAGGTTGGGACATGCTAGAAATGAACAGGGCAGAAGGAAGTCGGGGAGCTGACAAGGGCTACATTGTTCTTCTGTCATGTAGCAGAGGGCTTGATGACGAGGTAGAAGGGAGCCGAGTCAGGCACCAGAGAGGCCAGTGGAAACTCTGGGCGTCCCCGACAGCCTGGCTTTCTTTCACTCCAATTCCTCCTTCAGGTCCCCACCTTCCTTCTCATTCCCATTTCCTCGATGAGCTTTTGGTTTCTACTTCTTCACAACTATAGGACTCATCTCACTATGCTGTGTTTCTAATTTTTAAATGTAGTTTGGGAAAATACTCATTCTCTCAGTGAGATATAGAAGGAAACCAGATTAAATGATTCAAGGGTTTCGATGGACTGCGTGCAGATTTAGGGAACGACATACTTTTACCTTCTGATTAAAGTCTATCTGCAAAAGGGAAACATCCAGTTAGCTGGTTAGTTCAGATACAAGGGATAATCCCCCCAAATGTGGGATGATTTGGAGTATATCCTACCCAAACAGACTCAGGTCAAAACCACTCGCCTCACAGTACAAATATCCTAGACAGCAAACAAGCCTTGGACTGTCTCTCAGATTTCTTGGCAATTAGTGGGTAGATTCATCTTTAATCCTTTATGATGTCACTTGAAGCCTCAGGATGGGATTAAGGACAGATCACTGATATTTCTGGCACAAGTCTGTGGAACTGATGTTGCAAGTGAAGCCTCTGGGGGAATCTGATAAGTTATTTCCTCTTTCTCCTGCCCTTCTCTCAGCCACTGGAAGGGAGAGGGCTGGACCCTTCAGAATGGCACAGAACACACAATATGGCCGGGAAGGTCTAGAGTTTGGGGCAGAAAAGGCTGATTGGGTAGTGTACGTTGTATTCTTTCCATTTCACGATAAAAACTATAAAAGTAAAATAGCCCTTTTTAAAAAATAACATTTTTAAAGATATAATCTACATATACTGAAACACATCTTAGGTGTAGGATTCAGTCTAGTTTAGCAAATTCACACGCCTCTCTAACCCACTTGCTATCAAGACAGACTATTCTGTCACTACAGGATGCTCTGTCGTGGCCCTGTCTCAAATTTCACTGACTCAAGCAAACATTCCTTTGATTTCCACCAAAGAATCATCATATGTTTATATAATAACCTCTGGCCTCGTTCACTCAACGAAATGACTGTGAGAACCATCCAAGTTGTCATAAATACCAGCAACTCATTTTATTTTTACAGCTGAGTGGTGTCTTAATATATTAGTGTATTGAGCCAGGGATTTAGCTCAGTAGTTCTGGCATCTGCCTCATAAGCACAAGGTTCCAAATTCGGTCCCAGGACCACATACCACAATGCCAGGCGTGGTGACCCACACCCGTAATGCCAGCAATCAGTACCATACACCACAGTGCTGGGTGTGGTGGTTCACACCTGTAACCCCAGCATTTGGGAGGCAGAGGCAGGAGGATTGCCAAGAGTTTGAGGCTAGCCTGGGCTACATAGCGAGCTCAGGGTCAGCCTGAACTACTAAGTGAAACTCTGTCTCAAAAAAAAATGTGTGTGTGTGTGTGTGTGCATGCACACATGCACACATGTGCACACACCCATCCATTTCTATTGATGGGTTCCTAAGATATTCCCATTTGGGACATTCCTTAAACAAAGGAGATACTGAAAAATTTGTGATCATTTCTGTGGATATGTGTTTTCATTTTGCTTGCAAAAAATACTTAAAATGGAATTGATGAGTCAAGAGGAAAGATATATTAGTTTTTAAAAGTAACTATATCATTTTAAGAAAGACTTTCAGAGCAGTTTTAGGTTCATAGCACAACTGAACAGAAATTACTGAGTTTCCATGTATCCTCTGCCCCTACATATGCACAGCCTTCCCACTACCAAGGTCCACTAGCAGAATAGTAGTTTGTTGCAATTAATGAGTCTATCTTGATATGTCAACACTATCCAAAGTCCATAGTTACATTAAGGTTCACTTCTGGTGTTTTCTTCTTTGCAAATCTTGAAAAATACACAACTTGTATCCCCTATTTATAATACTATACAAAATAGTCTAACTCACCCAAAATTCACCTGTCCTTTACCTGTATGTCCCTTCTTCCCCATTAATCCTTGCCAGGCACTGATCTTTTTACTACCTGCAGTTTTACCTTTTCCAAAAGATCATACAGTTAAATCATATAGTATGTAGCCTTTTCATATTGAATTTTTCAGTTAATTATATATATATATATATATTTAAGATTCTTCTGTGTCATTTAATGGCTCATAGCAGAGTAATCTCCTATTGTCTTGATAAAACGCTTTTTTTATTCATTTGCTTACCAAAAAATCTTAGCTGCTTTCAAGTTTTGCCAATTAGGAATAAAGCTTTTAAATATTCTTGTATAGATTTTTTTCTATAGACTGCCATATGTTTTCAACTCATAGGCTAAATACAAAGGAGCACAGTTGATGGGCTGTAAGATAAAACTATGTTTAGTTTTAGAAACTCCAAAATTATCTTCCAAAGTGATTATACCATCTTCATTTCCATCAGCAGTGACAAGAATGCCTACTGTTCTACATTTTTGCCAGCATTTAATGTTGTCAGTGTTCTGGATTTTTGGCTCTTCTTCTAGATATGTGATGCCTCTTTCTAGTGCACACTGATTATGCAGAGCAATCGGTTTCATTTTGGCCTTTCCATGCATGTCTATGACATTCTTTGATCAATGAATATGATCATTGCTGCTTTAATTTGCAAATCTTTGATGACATGTGATGTTAGGCATCTTATATGTTTGTCATCTATATACCTTCTTCAGAGGTTCACTGTTACAGGGTTGGTTGATCCTTATTGTTGAGTTTTAAAGTTTTTTTTGTATATTTCCAACAACAATCCATTGTGCCCTTTTTCTGATATGTCTTTTGACAATATTTTCTCCAAGTCTATGACTTCACTTCTCATTCACCTAACATGGTACTTGACAGAGCAAAAGTTTTAGTTTTAAAGAGGTCTATCTTATCAATTATTTCTTTCATGGTTCTTAACTTTGGTATTGTTGTCTAAAAAGTTATTGCCATATTCAAGGTCATTTTTCTCCTATGTTGCTTACTAAGAGTTCTACCGTTTTGTGCTTTACATTTACTAATTCAACTTTGAATTAGTTTTTGTGGAAGATGTAAGGTCTATATCTGGGTATCTTGCAAGTAGATATTCAGTTGTTCCAATACCATCTGTTGAAAAGACGGCTGTGCTCCATTGTACGGCCTTTGTTTTTAGGCTCTGTTTTAGGTTCTTGAGTCCACTTGTCAATTCTTTCTCCGTACCGCACTTTCTTGATTACTGTAGCTTTATTGTAAGTCTTGAAGTCAGATATTCCAAGTGCTCTGGCTTATTTCTTCAACATGTGATGGGGCTGTTCTAGGTCTTTTTCTTCATGGAACTTTACAATTAGCTTATCAATATGTACAAAACAAAGTGCTAAGAGTTTGAGATTACATTTTGTCTACAGATTGAGTTGGGAAGAACTGACTTCTTGACAATATTGACAATTTATTATCTTTTATTGACTCTTCTTAATAACTCTTTTATTATCTTTTCAGTACTCATAAGAGCCATACTGATGTCTTCTCATTCACTCCTGAGATTGGTACTTGTGTACTTTTTCCTTTTTTCTTAGTTAACCTGGCTAGAGGCTTGTTAATTCTATTAAGCATTTCCAAAAAAAGTCTTTTGGTTTCATTTATTTTTCTCTATTAATTTTCTTTCTGAAATTTCATTGAATTCTACTTTAATTTTTTAATCCCTTCTGCTTACTTTAGATTTAATTTGTTCTCTTTTTCTAGTTGTCTAACGTGGAAGTTTAAATTGTTAATTTTAGATCTTTTTTCTTTTCTGATATATTCATCAGTGCTATAAATTTCTCTCAGCATAAGTATTTCATTGTATCTCATAAATTTTTTAAAGTGTATTTTTATCTTCATTTACTTCAAAATATTTTTAAATTGTACTTATGGTGTCACCTTTGACTCATGTATTACATAAGAAATACATTGCTTAATCTATATATATTCTGGAAAATTTTTACTATCTTTCTATTATCACTAGCTTACTGCTATTGTTTTTTGAATGTAGACAGCATATAATTTCTACTTTAAATTATATTTGTTAATTATATTTTAATATAATTAACATTTTGTTAATTATTAATTTGTTATATTTTAATATAATTAACATTTAATATAATTTGTTAAATTATATTTTATAGCCTAATATGTGGTTTTTCATGGTCAGTATTCCACATGATCTTGAAAAGTATGTATATTATGTTGCTGTTTAGTGAAATATTCTAAAAATGTCAATGATATCCAGCTGATTGAAGGGACAATTGTGTTTAGCTTTGTCCTAACTGGTTTTCTAATTTTAAAAATCAATACTACAGAAGCTACAGTCAACTGTTTTTCAACAGACACCAAAAACATGCCTAGGAGAAAGGATAGCCTCTTTAATAAATGTTTTAGGGGAAACCGGATATTCATATGGAAAGGAATGAAACTTAAGCCCTGTGTCACAAAAAAATCAAACAATGTAAAACCTGAAACTATAAAACTATTGGAAAATATAGGGAAAACATTTTAAGACATTAAGTATATGGAATATGCTTTTCTTTTTGAGACAGGGCCTCGCTTTGCAGTTCAGGCTGGCCCTGAGCTCACTATGTAGTCTAGGCAGGCCTTGAACTCAGCAATCCTCCTGTCTCTGCCTCCTGAGTGCTGGGATGACAGGCGTGAGCCACCACGCCCACACTGTGGTATGTGGTATTGATTGCTGGTGGGCGTGAATCACCATGCCCAGCATTCTATGTGGTTACCGGGATCGAACTCAGGACCTTACGCTTGAGAGACAGGCGCTGGAACCACTGAGCTAAATCTCCGGCCCAATGCTTGCTTTTTTTTTTTTTTTTTAATATAAGACCAAAACTACAAGCACTGAAAGCCAAAACAGACAAATGGGATTATATAAAACTAAGAAACTTCTACAGAGAAAAATTATAACATCAACAGATAAAAAGACAACTCATAGAATAGGACAGAAGACTTCTAATCTATTTATCTGATGAAGCATTAGTATATGGGCGTATATACCGGGGACCCCTTGGTGCATAGGAACCAGGCTGTGCAGCAGGAGGTACACAGCCACTGACTCTGCGGCTGATCCACAGCACTCTGTGTTCCTGCTTGAGCTTCACCTTCATCAAATCAGCGAAAGCATTAGGTGCTCACAGAACCTAGAACAGGACCGTGAACTGTGCATGAATTGTGCCCCTTATTAGTGTCTAACGAGAGCTGATCTGAGTGGGAGCTGAGCTGCTGATGCAAGTGTTAGGAAGCAGTTGCAATTACAGATCAACATTAGCGGAGAGGGTTAGATGAGCAGGGACCACAACAAATCAATTGCTGGCAGATGGATCAAAACCCTACCAGTGACTGGAAAATAACAAGCTGCTTCTAGGGGCAAACTTTAAGTCAGAATTTGACTATTTTAGTGCATGTGTGGCCCACTCATTGTTTTACTTCCTACTACCATACATGCCTCTTTCCACACTGTATGTTTGACTTAGTTACAGTCAAGCCTGAGCCAAAATGAGTGAAAAATAATCACCCCTGGAGAGCTTATTTGCAAGAGGAAAAATCCATTGATGAGACAGCAGAAGACTGTAAGACTGCCGACAAAGAGACTGTGTTTAAAAGAAAATACCAAGAGTATTACTTAAATTACAGCTTTATTGTAATAGGTGATTCATGTTTTCCAAACCAGCTATATTTACTATTTGGCAACTGGATACAGCAAAGCATGAAATCTTTAAAACTGCTTTGTCACATGGAAATCAAGCACCCTGGATTATAAGACAAGCTTTGGGAGTTTTCAAAGGGAAAAAAATGTGATGACAAAGAACAGAAGCAATTACCGAAGGTCACCACTTCATCAAATGTGTCTGCACAGAGAGCATTATCCTTAATGGCCAACCACATTGCTAAAGCCAAGAAGCCTCCTGCTACTGGTGAAACATTGATCCTACCCAATGCTAAGGACATCTGTCAAGAACTTTTAGAAAAGGCAACAGTACAAAATATGGCACGTGTTTGTCTTTTAGCTAACATCATAGCTAGGTGAGTGGATGAAATACTATGGGATATTGAGACATAATTGTTAGAGAATATTAGAGTCACTGGTATGTAATCCAGGTTGA
>PVIC010055236.1:0-11295 GCA_004025085.1 Thryonomys swinderianus
CTTTATTCCTTTTCCTTCCTCTGTATTTGGTCACAGACAAAGACAACCTCACATGCACTCTTATGTACTTATCTGTGTATATGAAATGAATTGAAATTCTGCCAAGAATTTTCTCCAATTGTAAATGAAATGAAACACAAAACCACTAACAGAACATGATATAAACCAAGTGGAAAAATCACTAAAGGCAAATATGTGGGGAAAAATTTTAAAAACTGCCTTTTTAAAAAAATTGCCTTCTTTATTGGTACATTTTATATACATCTCACAATCACACATAACATTGGGGAATTTGTACCAGTATATGACACAAGTTAATTCTCACTTTTACCCACATCCCTGTCTACCCACACCTCCCTGCCCCCTATGCTCTTTTGTTTACTTTCAGAATCATGTTTATTCCTTCCCTTCATTACATTCCCACACCAGATTTTCTTTGGAAATTTTCCGTTCTACAGAAAGTGTTTTTTTTTTTTTTTGACAGAGTTTCCCTTTGTAGTTTACAATTGCCCTGAGCTCATTATGTAGCCCAGGCAAGCCTCGAATTCAGCAATCCTCCTGCCTCTGCCTCCCAAGTCTGGGATTACAACCATGAGCCACCATGCTTGGCAGTGTGGTACGTGGTACTTATTGCTGGTGGGTGTGAGTCACTATGCTCGGTATTGTTGTATGTGGTTACCAGGATGGAACCAGGGACTGTGTGCTTGCTAAGCAGGCTCTGGAACCACTGAGCTAAATTTCTGGTTCAAAAACTGCCTGTTTTTTTTTAACCTTTGTTGATTAAGGAGGATATAAAAGATGATCAAATTATAACATCAAAATTAAAATGTAATACTTCTTTGTTTCTGCACAGTGATTGTTGATAATAGAAAATGTCAAAATGAATAAACATACTGTAGTGAAACAGACTTGTGAAGAAACACAAAATTGAAAATGATTTCAATGTTACATATTCTGTACAATTATCATTATAAAGGGATACCAAGCAATGTCTTTTAATTCTGCAATTATCCCTGAGTTGTCTAGAGCAACCTCACTGGATATGGTTCTCCAGAGAAGCAGAGACAGACAGGACGCACAGCTGCAGCACCGGGAAAGAGACATTTCCTCGGGAATCGGCTCACCGACCCCGGGGGCTGGAAAGTCCCAGCTCTGCGGTGTGGGCTGCGGGAGGGGAGCAGGGAGCTGGAGGTGCAGAGGGAGTTGGGGTCCATCTGTGGGAGAATTGTGCTGCCTAGTGACATGGGTGGTGTGATCCTGCAGCCCTCTCCTGACTATGAGCCTCACACCATGATGGAGGGGAAGCTGCCTTTCTCAGAGGTCACTGACTGAATGTTCACCACATCATAGAAACCCAGCAAAGTGACATATAATCCTGACCGAGGACCCCCAGGCTGGGCAGCACCACTAACACAGCCCGTCCTCTAACTGCTGAGCACAGCCCTGTGTCTGGTACTGCACAATGGTGCAGGCTCAGCATGGACATGACCATTTCACCAACATCCAATGGGCCCTCAATAGGAGAGGAGAGGTCTTGATTTTGTCACATGAATACAAAGAATAAAAATGTTTCCACTTTGCGTAGAAAAAACTACATTACTTCAGAGGTTTACAGCAGCAGTCTATGCCATGCCTGTTTTGATTAGAAATGGAGCCAAGATATCCTAGGGACATGCACTGGCCATGAGGTGTGAAGGGAAGACATATACTGTCGCCATCCTGGAGGACACACTGATCACACAGGGATATGAAATAAGCACTCAGAAGCTTCAAATATAAAATGTGAAGGGGAGTGCCAGTCAGCACCATGGGTACACCACTAACAAACCTGTGTGTCTGGGCTCCTCTGCGAAGAGCTCTGTCTGGGATGTGTGGAGAGAGACACTGATGAGCCTTTGCTGTTCAGAACCCAGTGACATCTGTCTTTCCAGATTGAACAGATCAGGTGAAATTCACAGAATCTCTGCTAATGGACTTTGAGTGTTTTGTATCTTATTTTTAAAGCAAGACTTATTTAGTCTTGTATTTCTGACTTGCTCTCTACCTGCTCTAAGTTGTTGATTCTCAGGGTGTGTGGTGTCTTTCACATGAGGATTTCTCCTGAATTGCAATTTTTTTTTTGAGACAAGGTCTTGTTTTGTAATTCAGGCTAGCCCTGAGCTCATTATGTTGTCCAGGAAAGTCTTGAACTCAGCAATCCTCCTGCCTCTGCCTCCCAAGTGCTGGGATTACAGGCTTGAAACACCAAACCCAGCATTTGTGGTATGTGGTACTGATTGCTGGTGGGAGTGAGTCACCACACTCCGTATTGTATGGGTTACCAGGGATTGTACCAGAGACTTTGCGCTTGCTAGGTAGGTGCTGGAACCACTGACCTAAATCTGAATTCCAATATGTTAAGCATATCCCGTGTGTGTGGATCCTGCCTCAGCCTCCAGAGACCTGGAATTGCAGGAGTGCTTCATCATGCACTGTTGGAGTTGATTTTTGAATTGAAGATACAATTTGTTTACAATTTTGGAATCTTTCCTAAATATTTCCATCACAAATAGGTAAGAAATTTGAATTAAATTGCCATTTACAGTATTTGCCTTTTCTGTCTTCTCTTCTGAGACAGGAATGGACTGTTAGGACAAAGGATCTGGTCAAATTTGAGGTGCTCTCTGGAGAGTGAGAGTGGCAGGAGGAGCCACAGTAGGGGTACTGAGTGGGGGCTGGCTTTCCTCACTGCACGCAGACCCCAGAGACCCACAAAGACTCACACGCCCTGGTTCTGTCAGGATTACCTGCATCTTTCTCTCATCTCCCTCCATGTGAGTAAACTGGGACCTTGGAGGTGATTGTGTAACTACTGGATTCAGCCAGCGGATTTCAAGACTGGATTCCATATGAAAATGTGAATCTTCAGGTCCAGGTTTCTGAAAGGAGGGGACAGAGCTGCTCTAGCCCATGCAGAGTCCCAGGATTTGCAGACACAGTAGAAAGTCCTATTTAAAAAAAAAATCAGAGTCATTGAGATGAAAACATATCAATTCCAAGAAACTTCCTCAAATCTGGACTCTGTGAAGACCTGGGGAACAAGGTATAGAGGTGTCTGTAAGGACCACTGCCAAGGAGGAAGCAATGATTTTACAAAAGACATCATGGAGAAGTGCACACATTTTGCTCCATGGAGACTGGATAGTCATATCCTTAAGACTTTTTCTCCACTTCCAACAAGAGATCCACAGATATATACTTCTTGGTCTCACTATAAATCATTTCCTGGAAAGGCTACGTATTAGTAAATACAGTCAACATATCAGAACCTGTCCAGAATGTAAACCCTTTAATGTACTGCGCTCAAAATCAACAAAATTCTTGCCCCATGTCACTTTCCTGTGGAAGGATGAACACCAGAGATGATATAGACAAGTATCTGGAGTGTCCCTATGTCCAGTGCTACTGATTTTCATAGGAAAACACTTTCCCTGGAACTACTAAGGCCCCTACTCTGTGCCCCGCCCTTATACCCTGAGGGCCTCCATGCAAAGCAGCCCCAGGCTCAGGGTGAAAAGCCAGCCCTGGCTGAGCAGCCCCATCTCCCCTCACAGGAGCTTCCTCAGCATGGAGCTCTTGCTGCTGCTCCTCTGCCTGGTGGCAGCTCCTCACTGTGAGTGTCTCTGGGGTGCAGGGAAGGGACCTGGGCACAGGGTGTCTGGTGTGTGTGACTCATGGTGATGCTTCTTGTCCCCAGGTGTCCTTTCCCATGTGCAGCTGCAGGAGTCAGGACCTGAGCTTGTGAAGCCTTCAGAGACCTTGTCCCTCACTTGCAAGGTCTCTGGATTCTCTTTAGCCAGTTACGCTGTGAACTGGGTCCGTTGGGTTCCTGGGAAGGGACTGGAGTGGATTAGTACGATATGGAGTAGTGAAAGCACAGATTATACCTCAGCCCTTCGATCTTGAGCAAGGATCAGCAGGGACACTTCCAAGAGCCAAGTTTCACTGTCATTGAATAGCCTGAGACCTGAGGACAGGGCCATGTATTACTGTGCAAGAGACTCACAGTGCGTGAGCCCAGACACAAACTTCTCTGGCGCTCAGGACAGCAGGGGGCGCTCGAGACACACTGAGCTCATGTCAGGCTCTCAGACAAGGCGCAGTTTCCTTGGACTGCTTTGCTGTTAGAGCCTTGGTTTTCTCTTCCTGTCTTCAGCTTTGTTAAAGACTCAATGCAATGTTGGCCTTTATAAATTTGTTTTTATTTTTCTTAATTTAATTTCTTTTTATTAATACGTGTTTGTAGTACAGGCAATTTTCAATCATCTTCTTGAGTTGGTGTATGTATATACTGCAGCTTGACTCCTCCTTAAATGTCCTTCTTCTTTTCTTTTGCCTCTTCCCTTTCCTCTTACATTCATTTTCCCATTTGCACTCATGTTAATATTATCTATCTTTTCACATATTTTTGAAATTTAACGTTTACATTCATTTAAGTTGTTGGGTTGATGGACACAGCCTATCAATATTCTCCTGCTTTTCCCTTCCCATCTCCCTCTTTTTTTCCCACGTGTTGTCTGGACTCTTTCGAGGGCGCAAGAGCTCTATCCCCTGTCACCATCTCTGCCTGCATTATTGTCCTCTTTGTTTTCCCTTTGCATCACTTGAATGAGAATTACTCTGTAGGATTAAACCTTGTGTGTCTATTTTACTCAATATTATATTTTCCACAAGCATCCATTTTTCTACAAATGGTTTGAATCTATCCTTCATAGCTGAGTAATATTCTATTAAGTGTAGATACCACACCCATCATCTGTTGCTTGATATACAGGCTGCTTCCATGATTTAGCTGTTACGAACTATGGTGACATAAATATACATAACCTTCTGCAGTATGATGCCCTTCGCTCTTCAGGTAAGATACTTGCAAGGATGATAGCTGTGTCTTATAGAATTTCTAATTGTTTCCTGAGGAATTTCCATGCTGATTTCTACAGTGGTTTTGCTGGTTTACATTTCTACCAACAATGTCGATGGGTCTTGTTTTGGCTGTAGATGTGCGACAATTGGTTATTGCGAGATTTTTTGATGAAGGCCCTTCTGTGTTGTGTAACGTGGAATTTTAGCATTGTGGTTATTTTTATTTTTCTAAAGGCTAGCAATTTTCAACAATTTTTATGTATCTTTTGACCACTTGTATCTCTACCTCTGAGAAGTAACTGCACAGAACATTTGCCCATTTTTATTGAACCTTTTATTCTGGGTGATCTAATTTTTGTTGAGTTCTTAATATATTCCTGACAATCTTGTTTGTTCTATATAAAAATTCCATTGTGTATGTTAACTTTTTAAAATTTGAATATTTATTGGTACATTATATGTGCACATTACATCACACTCAACATTGAGAATTTGTACCAGCATATGACCCCACTTCTCAGTTTTTCCTTCCCTTACCGACCCTACACAACCCCACCCCTATATACATAAGCTTCGTTTCTTTTTTAACCACCACATTTTTTCTTTCCATTCATTACCTACCCCTAAACCCCGTCTCCTTTTGAATGTTTTCTATTTCACAATATCTACCTAGGTATCTATCTAGAACTCATTTACATCTTCAGTTTATCATACCACAGAAAAGATAAGATTCTACACTTCTGTGACCTATTTATTTCACTTATGAGTATGTGCTTCAGGTACGTCCAGTTGAACATAAATGACTCAAGGTTACCATTCTTACGGCAGTGCAGTACTCCATTTTATTTAAAAAGACACATCTTCTTATCCCCACTCCAGAGGTGATGTGTATGTTAACTGCACTTGGTTAACTGATTTGTCTGCTGCTGAGACGTATTTGACTTGATGTGATCTCAACTGTTAATTTTTCCTATTATTATTGTACAGTTATAGTTATGTTTAGGAAATGCCTCTGTACTTGTGACTTTCAGTGTTTTACCTATCTTTGCAACAGAATCAATGTTTGTTTATTTTTTAATTGAATTCTTTATTGGTACAATTTATATACATCTCAAAATCACATATAACATTGGGGTTATACGAGTATAAGTACGAGTAAGAGTATATGACACAAGTTAATTCTTATTTTTACCCATATCCCTACACACCCACACCTCCTCCCCCCTTTATACATGCTCTTTTATTTTCTTTCTGTATCATATTTATTCCTTCCCCTCATCACATTCCCACACCAAGTTTCCTATAGAAATAATCCACTGTATAAAAGCTGTCCTACTTCCTAGAGCTCATTTGCATGTACAGGTGTTCATGCCAAAGAGAAGATCTGGAAATTGTCTGTGATCTATTGATTTCACTTATCAGTATATCCTCCAGGTGTCTCCATTTGCACTTAAATGGATTGATCTTGTCATTCTTTATGACAGAGTAATACTCCATTTTATTTAAAAAAAACACACATCTTCTTTATCCACTCTCCAGTTGATGGACATTTGGGTTGTTTCCAAGATTGAGCTATCACGGACTGAGCTGCTATGAACAAGGGTGTACATCTGTCTTTCCAATGTGAGTTTTTAAATTCTTTTGGGTATATTCCTAGCAGGGGGATAGCAGGGTCAAATGGGAATGCTAGTCCTAGTTTTCTGAGAAATCTCCACACAGATCTCCACAATGGTTGCACAAGTCTGCAATCCCACCAACAGTGTAGAAGCGTTCCTTTCTCCCCACAGCCAAGCCAGCATTTATTGTTGGTTGATTCTGTGATCGTGGCCATTCTTTGTGGAATGAGATTAAATCTCAGTGTTGTTTTCATTTGCATATCTCGAATGACCAGTGATGTTGAACATTTCTTCATATGTTGCTTGGCTGCTTTGACTTCTGCCTCTGAGAAGTGTCTATTTCACATGCCCATTTTTGAATTGGGTCTTTAAACTTGGGGAGGCTGATCTGTTTGAGTTCTTTATATATATTGTAGATAATAGCCCTTTGTCTGATACACAGCTAGTAACGATTTTTCCCCATGCTGTTGGTTGTATTCTAGCAGTGCCAGCGACTTCTTTGGCTGTGCAGAAGCTTTTCAGTAGAGTGAGATCCCACTTGTTGTTTCTTTCTCCTAGTTCTTGTGCTATAGAAGTTTTATTCATAAAGTCTCTGCCTAGGCCAATGTCTCCAAGAGTTTTACCTAGAATGTTTTCCAGCAGACTCATTGTTTCTGTTTTAATGTTTAAGTCTCATATCCACTGTGAGTTTAGTTTTGTGCATGGTGAAACAGATAGGTCTAGCTTTAGCTTTTGGCAGGCTAAAGCCCAGTTTTTACAGCAACATTTGTTAAAGAGGCTGTCTTTCTTCCATTGGGGATGTTTGGCTCCTTTGTCAAACATAAGGTGGTTTAGTGTATCTGGAGTTGTTTCTGGGTCTTCTAATCTATTCCACTGGTCCTCGGGTCTGTTACTTTGCCAGTAACATGAAATTTTTATCACAGCGTCTTTATAGTAGAATTTTAAATTGGGGATTGTAATACCCCCTGCCATGTCGTGGTTGCTTAGAATTGCTTTTGCTATTCTAGGTTTCTTGTGGTTCCAGATGAAGTTTTGTATTATTATCTCTAGCTCTGTGAAGAATACCGTTGGAATTTCAATTGGAATTGCATTGAATCTATATAGTAGTTGTGGGAGTATAGCCATTTTGATGATGTTGGTTCTCCTGACCTAGGAACAAGGGATATCTTTACACTTTCTGGTTTCCTTTTCTATCTCCATTTTCAGAGTCTTATAGTTTTCAGAGTAGAGGTCTTTCAATTCCTTTGTTAGGTTGATTCCTAGATATTTCATTTTTCTTGGTGCTACTGTGAAAGGGATTGCCTCCCCAATTTCTCTTTCAGTGATCTGTTGTTGGTGTAGACAAAGGCTGTTGATTTTTGAGCATTGACCCTGTATCCAGCAACACTACCAAATTTGGTAATTAAGTCTAGCAGTCTCTTGGTTGAGTTTTTAGGATCCTCAAGATAGAGTATCATATCATCAGCAAATAATGACAGTTTAACTTCTTCCTTTCCCATCTTTATTCCTTTTATATCTTTGTCCTGCCTGATTGCTATGGCTAATGTTTCCAGTACTATATTGAACAAGAGTGGTGACAGCGGGCATCCTTGTCTTGTTCCTGACCTTAGTGTAAAAGGTTTCAGTTTTTGCCCAATGAGTATGATGCTGGCTGTTGGTCTCTCATAAATAGCTTTTATTAAATTGAGATAAAGTCCATCGATTCCAATTCTCTGTAGGGTTTTGATCATAATAAGTGTTAGATTTTGTCAAATGCTTTTTGTGCATCTATTGAGATAATCATATGGTGTTTGTACTTGAGTCTGTTAATATAGTGTATTACATTGATTGATTTACGTATGTTGAACCGGCCTTGCATCCCTGGGATAAATCCGACTTGATCAGGGTGTATGATTTTCTTGATAACTCTCTGTATTCTGTTTGCAAGTATCTTATTGAGGATTTTTGCGTCAATGTTCATTAGAGAGATTGGCCTGTAGTTTTCTTTTTCGGTGGGATCTTTCCCTGCCTTTGGAATCAAGGTGATGGTTGCTTCAAGGAATGATTTGGAGGGTACTGCTTCCCTTTCAATTTCATTAAAGAGATTGAGAAGTACTGGTATTAACTTTTCTTTAAAAGTTTTGTAGAAGATGGACCCTTCAATATCCATTTTGGAGTCATGGAGATTGTTTCATAGAGGTCTTTTACATCCTTGGTTAAGGTAATACCTCAATATTTCCTTTTTCTTGATACAACACATATGATATTGTTTTTGTAATTTCTTTCTCATTGAGTTCATTATTGGTGTATGAAAATGTTACTGATTTTTGTTTTTTGCTTTTTCATCTTGCTATTTTTTATCTTGCTATTTTGCTGAACTAGCCTATTAATTCTAGAAGGTCTTTTGTGGAGTTCTTTTGGTCTTCTAGGTAAAACATCATGTCCTCAACAAATATTGATAGCTTTAATTCCTCCTTTCCTGTATGTTTTCCTTTTATGTATTTCTCTTTCCTTATTGTTCTAGCTATGACTGTATTTTGAGTACTGTGAGAAAGAAAAGTGATGATACTGGGCATCTTTGTGTGTGTGTGTGTGTGTGTGTGTGTGTGTGTGTATTTTTTTTCCAGACAGGGTCTTTCTCTGTAGTTCAGGCTGGCCCTGAGCTCACTATGTAGCCCAGGCAAAGGTCTAACTCAGCAATCCTCCTGGCTCTGCCTCCAGAGTGCTGGGATGACAACCGTGAGCCACCACGCCTGGCACTGTGGTATGTGGTATTGATTGCTGGTTGGTGTGTTACCACTCTCATCATTGTATGTGGTTACCAGGAATGGAACTCAGGACCTTGTGCTTGAGAGGCAGGTGCCAGAACCACTTAGCTAAATCTCCAGCCCTTTCTATATACGTTTTTATTTTAGAGACAAAGCATTTCATGTTTGCTTACTTAATATGTTGGCCATTGATTTGTAATAAATATCTTTTGGAAAATTCAGGTTTGATCCTTGTATACCACTTTCTTCAGGTTTCTTGTCATGAAGGTGTATTGGAATTTTTCTACTTTTTTCACTGATTGATGTGATCACCTAGTTTTTCACTTTGGTTCTTTATATGAGATGTATTACATTTATTCATTTGGTTAGAACCATCCTTTCAATCTGGGATGAAACTTAGCTGATCATGTTTTATGATCTATTTGATGATGTTGTTTTCACTATTAACTTGCTGCAGATTTTTACATCTATGATAATTAAAGACATTGGTCTGTAGTTTTTTTCAGTTGGGTCTTTATTTGACTTAGAATCAATGTGGTGCTAGCTTGCATAAATGCATTTGGAAGCAATCTATTGCCTTCATTTTCTTGAAATCTGGAGAAGGACAGGCAACATAACCTTTTTATAGGTGTTATGAGATTCCCCACTGAATCCATCAGGTCCTGGGCTTTTTTAGTTGAGAGAAGCTTTACTACTGTGTTAATGGCATTCATTCCTTTTCTGTTGTTCAGCATTTGTGTATCTTCTTGGTTGAGTTTCAATTATGTCCATGAATCAGTCCATTTCTTCAAAACTTTTCACTTTCCTGGAATACAATACTGCATCATCTGAATTTTAATGATGTCATAATTTGGTATTTTCTTTTTTGCTTATTTTTCCTTTTTGAGACAGGGTTTCACTTTGTAGTTCAGGCTGGCTCTGAGCTTACTATGTAGTCCAGGCAAGCCTTGACCTCAGCAATCCTCCTGCCTCTGCCTCCAGAGTGCTGAGATTACAGGCGTGAGCCACCACGCCTGGCATTAATTTGGTATTTTCTTAAGTCCACTGATGTAAGTCCTTCCTTTCTTCCTTCCTTCCTCATTCCTTCCTTCCTATCGTTCTTTCTCTTTCTTTCTTTCTTTCTTTCTTTCTTTCTTTCTTTCTTTCTTTCTTTCTTTCTTTCTTTCTTTCCTTTCTCTCTCTCTCTCTCTCTTTCTTTCTTTCTTTCTTTCTTTCTTTCTTTCTTTCTTTCTTTCTTTCTTTCTTTCTTTCTTTCTTTCTTTCTTTCCTTCTTTCTTTATGTATTTGAGACAGGGTTTTGCTTCTGAAATTCAGGCCGGCCCTGAACTCACTATGTAGAACAGGCAAACCTCGAATTTAGCAATCCTCCTGCCTATGCCTCTTGAGTGTTGGGATTACAGGTATGAGCCTCCACACCCAAAACTATGGTATGTGGTACTAATTGCTGGTGGGCATGAGTCATCACGCATGGTATTTTTATGCGTGGTTACTGGGGATCAAAGCAGGAACCTGGCGAATGGTAGGCAGGCCCTGGAATCACTGAGCTAAATCTCCAGCCCTTTACTGGTATTTTTGTGTAAAGGTTTATCTGTCTGATCAATTTTCTCAGTGAACCACTTCAATTTATTGATCCTTTGTAGTGCTTTTATATTCTCAATTACATTAATTCCCACTTGAATCTCTATAATTTCCATCTTTATGTTATTCTGGGTGAGGGTTTTTGCTTTTTTTCAAGCATCTTAGATTTCTCATGAAGCTCTTCATTTGAGCTCCCTCTGTTATTCAAGTGTAGTCAGAGACTAAAGTGAACTTTCCCCTTAGGACAGCTTCACTTGTTTCCACAAGTTCTTGTGAGTTTCACAGGCATTGACATTAACTTTGAAATTTTAAAATGTCTTTCTTGATCTCTAGGTGATCCCTCATTTGTTCAAGGAGGGTAAAGTTGGTTTTCCATGTACTTCTACTCTTTTATGATTTATTCTATTGTTGATTTCTGACTGCACAGTGTTCTGCTGGTACACATGTGATTT
>PVIC010055237.1:0-11293 GCA_004025085.1 Thryonomys swinderianus
GCTGGAATAAGACAAGGATATCCACTGTCACTAGTTATTCAATCTAGTTGTGGTAACATTAGCCAGAATACTTAGACAAGAGAAAGAAAAGGAATAAATAGGAAAGAGAAAATTTCAGTTATTATTTGCAGATGACATGATATTAAGTAGAAGACTCAAAAAAATGTACCAGAAGACTTGAGGACTTAATAACAAAGTTTAGTATCATGTCTGGATATAAAGTCAGCACTCAAAAATCAGTAGCATTCCTCTATACAAATAACAAGTTCTTTGAGGGAGAAATTAGGAAAACAGCACTTTTCACAATGCCATCAACAAAATGAAATACTTAGAAATAAATCTAATAAGGGAAGTAAAAGTTCTTTGCATTGAAAATTATGGTACTCTGAAGAAGCAGGTCAAGGAGGATATAAGAAAATGGAAACATATCCTTTGCTTTTGGGTAGAAATGATCAAAGTTGGGCTGGAGGGTTAGCTCAGTGGTTCTGGCGCCTGCCTCGCAAGCACAAGGTCCTCAGTTCAATCCCCGGTAACCACATAGAATGCTGGGTGTAGAGACTCACGCCCACCAGCAATCAATACCACATACCACAGTGCTGGGCATGATGGCGCATGCCTGTAATCCCAGCACTCGGGAGGCAGAGACAGGAGGATTGCTGAGTTCGAGTCTTGCCTGGACTACATAGTGAGCCAGCCTGAACTACAAAGCAAGACCCTGTCTCAAAAAAAAAGATCAAAGTAGTGAAAATAGCCATACTTCTAAAATTGTCATACGGATGTATTATAATCCAAATCAAAATACAATCAGCATGCTTCACACAATTAGAAAGCACATTCATTGGAGATCCAGTGGCGCAATCAGTTAGCGCGTGGTACTTATATAGAAAGCACGTTCATAAAAGTCATTTGGAACAAGAAGAGACTTAGAATATAAAGTTAAGGCAGGGAGCATCACAATCCCTGACTTGAAATTATACTACAGTGCCACTGTGATAAAAACAGCATGGTACTGGCAAAAAAAAACCCCAACCAAACACAAACCAAATAGACCTGAGGATCAGTGCAGTAGATTAGAAGATGCAGAAATAACTCCAGACATACTCAGACACCTTATCTTTGACAAAGGAGCCAGCCACTTTTACTGGAAGACAAGTAGCCTCTTTAATAAATGGTACCGGAAAAACTGGATTTCTACATGCCAAAGACTAAAACTCAACCCATCTCACCATGTACTAAACTAAAATTATAATGTATCAAAGACCTAAATATTAAAACAGAAACACTAAATCTGCTGGAAGACAGAATTGATAGAACTTTTGAAGACATAGGGGTAGCAAAGACTTTGTGAACCAAACCTTGATATCATGGGAAATACTACAAAGAATCAACAAGTTGGACCTCATCTTACTAAAAAGCTTTTGCAGAGCAAGAGAAAACACCAACAGAATGAAGAGACAACCTACAGTGTACAAAAAAATTTTAGCCAGAGGTTCCTCCAACAGAGGATTACTATCTAGAACATATGAAGAATTGAAAAAAAATCAGGCCCCCCCAAATTTAAGGACCCAATCAAAAAATGGGTATATGAGATAAATACATGTTTCAGATGAAGATATACAAGTGGCAAGTAAAAATGTTCAACACTGGGCCGGAGGGTTAGCTCAGTGGTTCTGGCGCCTGCCTCGCAAGCGCAAGGTCCTGAGTTTGATCCCCGATAACCACATACAGTGCAATCAATACCACATACCACAGTGCCGGGCGTGGTGGCTCACGCCTGTAATCCCAGCACTCGGGAGGCAGAGACAGGAGGATTGCTGAGTTCCAGGCTTGCCTGGGCTCCATAGTGAGCTCAGTGCCAGCCTGAACTACAAAGCAAGACCCTGTCTCAAAAATAAATCAATAAATAAAAATAAAAAATAAAAAGTTCAACACACTGGTCATTTGAGAGATGCAAGTTATAGCAATACTGAGATTCCGTTTCATTCCAGAAAGAATAGTTGTTATCAAGAAATCAACCCACCACAAATGTTGTCAGAACTGAGGAGAAAAAGGGGCTCTTCTGCACTACTGGTGGGAGGGTAGACTGGTGTGGTCTCAAAAAACTAGGTTAGGGACTGGAGATTTAGCTCAGTAGTGCCACCACCTGCCTTGCAATCACAAGGTTGTGAGTTTGATCTCTGATACTGCAAAAACAAATAAAGTAAAACAAAAATAGGATTAGAGGTCTTATTTGACCCAGCTATTCCCCAGCTGGGTATATTTCCAAAAGAATTCAAAGCATTAGGGCTGGGGATTTAGCTCAAGTGGTACCGTGCCTACCTTGGAAGCAGAAGAGCCTAAGTTTGATTCCCCAGTAGTGGGGGGGGGGCATTATACTACAGCACTATATGCACACTCATGTTTATAGTAGCACAGTTTATAATAGCTACATATTTGAAATAACCTAAATGTTCATTAATTAATAGATGGATGAGGATTTTTTATATAATATAGTATTATTGAGCCATAAAGAAAGATATACTTGAGACATTTATAAGCAAATGGATGCACCTTGAGGCCATACTCTTAGGTGAAATAAGTTAGACATACATGTGTAAATACTGCATTGTATCTCTGGTGTGATAAATGAGGAAGACCAACTGTATAATTGATATTATGAAATGGGAAGAAAATGTTCAAAAGGAAAGGGGCACTAGGGAGGGAGAGGGAAAAGAAAGAAAAAAGAAAAAAACAAAAGGATAAAATGGAATTACAGCTTTGTAGATAAAGGGGTAAGGACAGTTGAAGGGAGGGCAGGGAAATGGGAAAAAAAGGAGTCAAATTATATCATGTTCAGATATAGATTCCTTATGATGAATGTGATAAATCATTATGTATATCTAAACTGTACCAATAAACTTAATTCGGCCTGTGTTGTTGCTATAGTGGTGAGCATAGCTGCCCTCCGATAAACTTAATTTTAAAAAGAAAGATAACGTGGTATAAAGAGTACCAAATTTGACTCATTTGTAGGAAAATGGATGTACTTGGAAAATATAATATTGAATTAAGTAAACCAGACACACATGCTTAAATGCCATACAGTGTCTGTCATTTGAGTGAGGCAGAGCAGAAACAAAGAGAATAATAAAGGATGGGTAGAGGGGATGGGTATGTGTCTCTCGCAGTAGGGGAGTGGTCCAGGAGAACAAGGATGAGGGTTGAGGAGGAGGGAAAGGGGCAAGAAGGATAAAGATACACTACGCCCAAGACCCTAATAACCTCAATTAATATAAATACATGTCATAACATGAGCTAAATAATGAAAAAAATGGGACAAGGAAACTGGAGGATAAGAGAAGAAAGGGAATGGGGATTAACATAAAAGAAACAAGTTGTAGTATATACATGTGACCACTCCCCAAGACGACTGTAAACTGTGTGAATGGCAAACATACAAAATGCTCTCTCAGCATAACATGGGAATTCACTGAGACACTGTAGTGTGGTAAGTCAAGTGACTGCAGAATTTCCAGGTTGATATTGCTCCCAAGCATTAGAATTAAAAGATAGGTCATGGGAGTCAAATGCACATGCCAATAATCCTAGACTCTGGGAGGCTGAGGCAGGAGGATTGAAAGTTCAGACTCAGTCTGGGAATTTAAGAGACTTAGTGAGACCCTAGCTCAAAATTAAAAAAAAAAAAGTGCTGAGGATATAGTTCAGTGTGAAGGCTCTTGGTTCAATTCATAGTACGACAAATAATGAAAAGAAAATAAAGGAAGAGTTGGAGGGAATAAGAAAGAGAGACGAAAAGTGGAAGGGAAAAGAGAAAGCACATTTGAGAAAGAAGATTGAAAGGGAGAGATTTTATATTATCCTAATGTAGCAATTCCAGAAGGCATAAGAATGTATGAACTTGAGAAGCAATGTTTTCTGTTTCTTTTCTCTGTTCTTACAGTTAGAGGCTCTGAAGACCAAGTCTAAAGCCCTTGAAAAATGATCCGTTTCCCTTAGCTGTGGGACAGAGAAAGAAGTTGAAGGTTTTAAATGTGGTTAATTTCCCTGATCTCTATGCTCATTCCAAGTTGCCCATTAGATTGAGTGTGGCATTGATGGGTGTGCTCACTGAAAGATTTAAAGTCTATGTGAACACACACCTGAGTTAGAAGAGGCAGAATTGTGGGCCACCAGGAGGCACTGGCCAAATCAGACGAAAATCACAAGAGGACACTTGTGCAACTCAACGAGGATTTAAAACAAAATATGTAGACATGGAGATCAGTGAGCACTGTGTTATCTTTGGGTCTTCTCGTTTACCCAGACATTAATGACAGACAGCAGTGTTTGTGGTATAATTGAGGGTTTGAGGCTAGGCTATTTTGTTTGGTTTACTTTTGTTAACAGCCTAGTAAGAAGATTGTTCACAAAGTGTTCTCAGTGTGTTCCTTGGGCCTAGTAATTGTGTGTGACTACACATAACACACCCATTTCCACCTTACTGTATTTGAGGGAAACAAATGCAAAATTCACACAGTTACAGTGTTAGAAAACTAGTCTTGTTTCAGGAGTTGGACAGAAAATTTTAATGGAGCAAAAAGTTTTCCCTGGTCAACTGTGAACTAGAGGTGGTATGATAGTGTGTAGCCAACCACTCCTCTCTTTGCTCTCTAAACACCAACTACAGAACATAGAAACACCAGAGAGAGGGTTGCATGCTTTATCTTGATGATCAGCTTGACCAAATTGAGATGTCTTGCAGATTAGTAAAGCACATTTCTGGGTGTGTCTGTGGGGGTGTTTCCAGAGATGACTGACATGTAGGCCATCAAACTGAGGTGAGGGGAGACATGTCCTGATTGTCAGTGGCATCATCCAGTGTGCTCTTAGCTCAAATGGGATAAGAAGGGGGAAAGAAGGAGACATCTGTCTATGCTTGCAAGCTTAGTTCAACTTGTATAGTTGTGTATCTTGCTAGTATTGACATCACCTGGAGACATCAGACTCCATCTTCAGCCTTCCAGCATCGACTCATATCAACACCTCTCCAGGGAAATTCCAGGCCTTTAGTCTCTTGATCCCTCTTGTTCTGAGGTTTCTAGCTTCTTGGATTGAGTAATTTATGGTCCTCATAGCATGAAGACAACTACTGTGGACTGTCCCACCTCAGATCCTGTAAAACTAGTAAATCTTCTTTCATAAATATTCAGGTATATATATTCCTCATGATTCTGTTCTTCTAGAGAACCCTTACAATACAGAAACAGAGAGCATTATGGTTCTTTGGAGTCTTTTCTTGGAAATATGAATCAACTATCTGGATTTCACTTTCACACTGTTGCTTATTTAAGAAACAAAACAGAACACTTCATTTATGTGTTACATGTCAGTGGACTTGCTCTAGGGAAAGGTAAAAGAAGCCTGATTTCTGCTCTGCTTTTGCTTGACAATTTTCAGGATTCTGTTGTTAATGCCAGTAGATTTATACATCATGTTACCAACTTAGGAAAAAGACCTATGGTCCTGGTAATAGGATGGGCTGGGGTTTTGTTAGCTGTAGGTGCCTATTCCAATTGATTGGTACATTGCTGGGGTGCTGTCAAGGCTTTTATCTAGAGATTTCCCCCAAAACCTCATGTGCTCAGAGGTGTGGCTGGATCTTGAGTGTGTGATACTGGATTAAAGGCATGTAGATGGATCAGTCCCCTGATTGAATTAGCATAGTTCAGGGGTGGCTGAAAAGATTGTGAAGAGGGAAGCCCCACCCTGTGTGTGGGTGACACCAACCAATGACTGGATAGAATGTGAAGGGACAGAGAGAATGCAAATGTACTGCTTTCTGTTTACTGCCTGCTGTGCCGTGGACTTCTTCTCTTCTGCCACGCCCCTCTGCCATACCGCCCTGCTGCAGAGCCAGCCAGCTATGGGCTGAAACCTGTACAGGCTGAACCAAAATAAACCTTTCCTCCTATACCTTGTGGGTGTCAGGTATTTTTGTCACAGCAATGAGAAAGTAGGACAGGCACTGTCTAGAAAGGTATTGAGTCTGGACTTGGATTTGGTTAGGAATGGCTAGAGTAAATAAAGTTTACAGAGTCGAATCTCCTAGGCTTTGAGGAAAACTACTCGACTTTGCTGTTGTAGTGTGAAATAAAAGTAATAATATATAAATAATCGCACTGCTATGTAGCAATAAAGCACTGCTAGTTGCAGGCACTGATATTTGAGTTTCATAAATTTACATGTTCATCTACCTTTGCCTGTGGAAAAAACATTGAAACTACTTTTTGATTTTGTTGTCAACTATTTAAAAATGTAAAATTTATTCTGAGCTTGAGGAGCACACAAAAACAGACCAGGAACTGGGTTTGGCCTGCAGGCTGTAGTTTGCCAGTCTATTTGCAATAGATATTCATCTTGCTATTCACCTGGTTTAAAATTCTGATGCTTTAGGGAGTTCAGTGCCAGGGTGTCTGTACGGTATAAATAAGGCCATAATGCTGTTAATTATTCAGGGAAAGAACAAAAGTGTTTGGAACGATGCAAGCTGTTTGTAAAAACCAGGATAGAGTTCTCATTCCCTTCAGTTTGGAGTGGAGGTTGAAAGCCAAACAAAGGCGATTGTGTGACTATGACAGAGCCAGGACGAAGACGCACTGAGCCCTGCATAGATGGCTGACCTGTCTGTCCTCACTCCCTCTTCTGCCGCTGTCCTCCTTGACTGAGGCTGGGCTTACGTGATTATATATTAAGTCTGGAAAGATGACAGTTTTTCTGCCTGTATAAGTTGATAACAAAGCCAACTGGAGGTGTTGAACAGACAGCAGTAGTGCTGTAAAGATTATGTTATCATCTTTTATCCACGGAGAAGCTCTTTTTAAAATAGCATCTTGCCATGTAGCTCAGGTTGCCCTCAAACTCATGATGTGCAGCCTTGATCTCCTGAGTACTTGAATTACAGGAAAGCATGACCATAGCCAGCTCACAAATATTCTTTTTGTTTGTTTGTTTGTTTGTTTTTGAGACAGGGTCTCGCTTTGTAGTTCAGGCTGGCCCTGAGCTCACTATGTAGCCTAGGCAAGCCTCGAACTCAGCAATCCTCCTGCCTCTGCCTCCCGAGTGCTGGAATTACAGGCGTGAGCCACCACACCCGGCATGTGGTATGTGGTATTGATGGCTAGTGGGCGTGAGTCACCACGCCCAGCATTGTATATGTGGTTACCGGGATCAAACTCAGGACCTTGCACTTGCGAGGCAGGTGCCAGAACCATTGAGCTAACCCTCCGGCCCACAAATATTCTCTTTTTTTTGAGACAGGGTCTCGTTTTGTAGTTCAGGCTGGCTCTGAGCTCACTATGTAGCCCAGGCAAGCCTCAAGCTCAGCAATCCTCCTGCCTCTGCCTCCCAAGTGCTGGGATTACAGGCGTGAGCCACCATGCCCGGCACTCACAAATATTCTTAATTCAGACAGAAATTCAGGTCAGTAAAAGCTCCAACTTAGAGTAGACTCTACAATACAATGTTCTGTCTGGCAATCTCTCTTTATAGTGCATATCACTAGCAGCCTGTTTTTTTCTTTTTATGTTTTGTTTTTGGAAATAGTCTGATTGTCTTTAGGACAAAAATGAATCTTTAGTATCCCAGGATCTGTAATATTTCTAATCAACTTGCTAACCATCAAACATTCTTAAACTACTTCCCATGATCTTTGTAGCTGCATTCAGTAGATTGACAAAGATGGAGAAAATGGCTCAACAAGACAGGTCAGTCCTGTAGTGGCTGTCCATTGGCAAGGAAAGGGCTAAAACCCATGGCAGCAAAACTCCATTAAAGCCTTTCTGCCCACCTCTTACCAGGTGGTCTTAAAATGATACAGTAGCACTGACCAAAACTACACAAGATGAAAACAAACCTTTGATGTAAGACCATTCATTCCTTTCAAAGAATCCACACCCAGGTTCTTTAAAGGTTAATGTATCTGACCCCCTTTATCTAAAGCTAAAAGACATTTTGTAAGCCACAAGAAATAGTCTTGTCAAATTGCAATTTCAACGTATTTTACGCACAATGCAGGTGCTCCTAGAAGATCTATAAGACACTGGATGCTACAGAAAAAGATCTTTCAATAATCACATTTGCTCCCTAGATGTGTTCTCTGCATCCTCAAGTTCTTACAAAAGATGCCAATCTCTCACTTAGATGGTGTGATTCTTCCCTTCAGCCCTTCCCTTCACAGCTAAGCTCACCTTCTACTTTCCAAACAAGATTGAAGCTGTCAGATGGATGCTGTTATGTTTAATTTTAGGTGTCAACTTGACCAGATTACAGGATACCCAGATAGCTGGGAAAAGAGTCCTTCTGGGTGTCTGTGTGATATTCTGGAAGAGATCTACATCTGAACTAGTCAATTGAGTAAAAAGATTTGCTCTCTCTCAGTCCTGCACATCATTCATTTATCGACGGGCTTGAATGAACCAGAAAAACAGAGGAAAGTGGAACTCTTTCTCCTTGAGGTGAGCTACACTTCTCTTGCCCTCTGAAATGAGAACTTCTGGTCTGTGGCTTTTGGATCCTAGGCCTTGTTCCAGGATGACCCTCAGCCTCTCCTCCTGGGGCCTCAGGCCCTTAGGCTTGGATTGAGAGTTACATCTCTGACTTCCTTTCTTGAGAGGATTTTAGACTCAGACTGAGTTGGTTTCCTTGGTTCTCAAGCTTGCAGATGGCTTTTCGGGGTGCCTCCATGGTCTTATGAGTCACTTTCCCTGTAAGTGCCCTCTTGTTGGGTGTGATGGCATACACCTGTAACCTCAGACTCTGGAGGCACAGGCAGAGGGATCACCATGAGTTTGAGACCAACCTGGGCTATATAGCAAGATGTCTCAAATAAAGCAAAAAGAAAAAGTCATCACCCCACCCCATCACCATATCCAACTGATTCTTTCTATTTCTAGAGGCCATTGATACCAGAGGAAATCTCTAGTATGAAGCCAAAGACCACCTGTATCTAGAACTATAACCATTTGCATATTCATGCCTGTTCTAACTTGGAAGATATTTTTCCTAGTCTTTCTGTTCTCATCTGTACCCTGGTTCTCATCACCTCCTGAATCTTGGACCTTATGTTGTCAGATATCCTTTCTCCCTTCATACATCTGACTAATCTTTCAAGTAGTTTGTTCCATCCATGTTCCATTTAATCTTTTCCGACTCAACAACATGGGGACCTTATCGCCCTCTCTTCTCCTTGATAGTCAAACTTCTGAAAAGACTTGCCTAGGTTTGCTCTCTCCATTTCTTCAGACTCTCCATTTTTTTAGACTCATTGTGCCCTGTTGCTCTACCCCATCACTCTGCCCAAGCTTAGGAAAGCAGCAGACAGCAAGTGCTGAATTGCTTGATGCAACAGATAGTTTAGCATCTTTTGTATTTGATGACTTAACAGCAGTTGATATCGTGGATCATTTTTTTTAACTCCTCCCCTCCCTCTTTAACTTGAGGAATTCCATGTTCTTTGGGAGTTTTCCTGTTTTTCTGGCCATTCCTTATCTGTCTACAATTTCCTTCATGACTTTGGGTGCAATGACAGTTCTATGCAAATTTACTTCTCCTCTTTCCTTTTGGAGCTGCAGATGGGCTCATTGTACTGTGGAAAAGAGTTTGGGTTTGAGCAAAGGAGTGATATGTTTAGGCTGACAGATTTTAAGAATGCTGTTTCTGCCGTGTGCAGAATAAACAACAGGGAGGTGAAAGTAGAAGTAGGGAGACCCATTTAGGCAGGTGTGTAGGAAAGTGATGAGGGCTTGGTCTAATGTGCCATCACTAGTTAGACCTTCCAAGGTACCACAGACTCCTCATGTCCAAAACCTTGTTCATGCTTTTCTGCCCAGATTTCCCCATTGTAATGTCTGCTGTCACCAAACACACAGTTGGGCGAGTCACAAGTGTCTGGCTCTACTTTGTCCTTCCAAGTCACCACTATACATGCTGACCCTGTGCCTCTCTGTTTGTAACACAGTAGCCAGACTAGTCTTCACCGTGCACATGTGCTGTCATCTGTAAGGCAGTTCCTTTCACTACCTCCCATTTCTGCAGATGATGACAGGAAGATCCAATACGTTGGTCCCTCTTAATAGGCAAGAGGTCTGTTCCTTGCTCACAAAGCATGCCTGAACTGCGGAGTGTGAGACCCTATGTATTCTGTATCTTGTCCTACCTATACACACCAACGATAAAGTTTAATTTACAAATTAGAAACAGTAAGAGAATGGCATCAATAACTAATGATGGGACAATTAGAACAACAGAATGTAATGAATGGTATGTAATTGCATTCAATATCTTGTGGCTTAATTTTTCACTTAAAGAAGGTATTTTTTGAAACTCCTTAGGATATCCAAGTCCCAGTCTTACTCTTCATGTACTTTGAGACTATTACTAAATAAAATGTAGGTCCCTTGAACACGAGTCCTTTGAGGCGGTGACAGTGGATCTGATAAAGAGGTGATGACTGAAGGGTAGAACAGACCAGGATGCACACTGTTTCATCACACTACTAAGAATGGTACATGGTTTCAGACTTATACATTGTTTACTTCTGGAATTTTCCACTTAATATTTTCAGATGGTGATTGATGGAAGCTGTAGCAAGTGAAACTGCAGATAAATGGTGCTAGGTCCTGCTGCGTGCCTGTGGAAGCTGCTTCACTGGTTTGCCTGGTCGAACCCTGCAGCCTTCTTTCCTGCCTCGTTCCCTCTCTGTTTCCTCGCTCTGCTTTCTCCTGGCATTGCTATCTGCCATCTGGCCACTTCCATCTCCTTCCTTCACTCTTTCCAGAATCTTGGCTGATATATTGCTATAGGGGAAAATTTCCCATAATGCTTAGTAGATTATCATAATTTATGTTCTTGTAAAACCAGTTTCTTCCTTTTTATATGTTTATGTTATTTTCAAAATATGTATTTATAGGATTAGTATTGAATTACTGGTTTTTTTTTTTTGTATGACATAAGGGACTGTCGTTCGTTAGAATGTGTCAAAGAAAAAGAACCAGTAGGATGAGTGTATGAAGGCATGAGAAAGGAAGGGAGAGACAGAGACAGAGATAGAGATTGATCGTAGGGCCGGAGGGTTAGCTCAGTGGTTCCGGCGCCTGCCTTGCAAGCGGAAGGACCTGAGTTCAATCCCCGGTAACCACATATAATGCTGGGCGTGGTGGCTCACGCCTGTCATCCCAGCACTCGGGAGGCAGAGACGGGAGGATTGCTGAGTTCGCGGCGGCTTGCCTGGGCACCATAGTGAGCTCAGGGCCAGCCT
>PVIC010055238.1:0-11290 GCA_004025085.1 Thryonomys swinderianus
ATAATTAATTGTTTATATAATTGTTTACACAATTAATATGATTAATTTTATGAATTAGGCATTCATATAATTTGTATTGATATAATATTAATATAACTAATATTAGTGTCATGATAATGCTAATTAATATTAATTGCATTACTGTATTGTATTTATTATCTAGATTATATAATTTTATATATATATATAAAACAAACAAAGAGATCATCACTATCAGCTTACAACATATTTTTCTATTTCATTATTTCTTAATGTTGAATATTCTTAATTTTTCTATTTTTATCTTGCTTGCTTTTGGTGTTACTACTGATACTAAAACTTGTTTTTTCCTCTTTTTAGTGAAATTCTATTCATTCTTAGGACATAATCTCCATTTCTCAGCCTAACATCCCTTATCTCCTATGACGCTTTAGTCTTTTTTGTTCCATATCATTCTCTTTTCCATTAGACTTAAAAAATTCAAGGACATGACTCTTTAATCTTGTTTTCCTAATACCTGACATGGAATAGTCAGCAAATCACCACATTGGCATTTAAATACTTCAGGGTCTTATGAATCTAAATTTCCAAACTAGTCATTCAATTATCTGACATACAGACTCTGCTTCATTCAAATTAGTCATTTAACATCCAAAGGTGTGTAAATATAATTAATTTAAAACAATCTAGTTAAAATATTCATACTCCAAGTCAACTAATCTGTTTACAGTCTTCTTTCCATGGCTGCTTTTTACTCTTTTCCCATATTGTATATGCCATTTATTCTTCAAATGCTAAAAGTAAGTTGTAACTTGCTCATGAACTTGTTTTCTATTCCTAACTTTACTAAAGATCATTTTCTTTGACTTTTCAATCTTCACTGTTTATATAATTCATTGCCTCTGGGTCTTATCCTTTAAGGTTCCCAATCTTTGTATTGGTTTTATGTGTTGTTGTCCTAGTTAAGTGTATTTTGGGGTGCTTATGTGTTCATTATCCCTAAGTTATACATGATATATGTGAAAGATATTCAAGAGATTTTTTCAGGCAATCTTAATTTCAAGTAATGACTAGTGAGATATCTGTAAAGAATAATATTTGCTTCTTATGGATAAGCTCAATTGATTAACCAACAGCAGAGAAAAGACAAGGAGGAGATTTGGGCTAGAGGAAAGAGAGTGTACAGAAATGACTATGGCAGTAGAAGAATCATGAAAGCCTCTTTTGTAGTTCGATCTTGTGTGAGCAGTTTACAATGAGGTGAGATGGGAGGGGAAAGAGACACTAGTCAAGGTGGCATGTGGAGAGAAAAATGAGCCAGCAGCATGACTGCCTTGCCAGAGGAAATGCATCTATACCCAACGATACACTGGTGGTGAAAAGGAAGTGTCCCACCCTGTCACTTGAAATCAGTAGGAAGCAGAATGGTATGTGTTTGTGATGAACAAATTCTTTAAATAGCACAATGGTAAATATGCAGATAAAATTATAGTAACCCTGGAAAATTCTGAAGACTTGGAATTGCAATTGGCATAGGAGAACAGGACTCAACTGACATTGTTGACCAAAACCCAAGAAGTTTTTTTTTTTTTTTTTTTTGCTTCATTACATTGTAGGTGTACAAATTAGCGCCCTGAAACAAAATGCTTGATGATTTTAAAATATCTGGTAAAGCCATTCTTTAACTTGTGGATTTATCTTTTTGATAAGGCAATTAATTTTCCTTAAGTTTTCCTTGTACATGTGTATAGAAAGGATAAAAATAAAGGTTATGAGGGTTTTCCTTCAGATTTTACTATTAATTAATAATGTGAATTTGAATATTTAAAAAAGAGGTTATGAATAATCTGTGTCACTTGACTACTTTAAATAAAATATTACATGGAAGAATTCGTATGCTACAAATCCCAGAATTTACTGTCCCAGAAAAACTACCATAATCTCATTTAAGTAGTAGTTTATTATCAAAGAGTACTAAATGTCAAGCAAGACAGAGGTAAGTATTATATAAAAAAAAACAAAACATAGCAGAAAATTGATTGATAGAGGTAACTAAACTGGTTATTGTTAATCCAGTGTCCACATCCTGCTTAAAATATTAGAGGGGCTGAAATATGGTGGAGGAACCTGTCATCAAGAACTGAATCATCAGGACCAAACTCTAATGAACACCCCAAGTGAAGGTAATACTAGTGCCTGCACCTAAATGCAATCACATCCTATCACACTTCTGGTACAATACTGTATCCGTGGGTCCCAGGAAAACACCCAGTGAATTTCCGGTAAGAGCAATTTGGGGATGCAGGTAAGAAATAAAACAGATAATCTAAATGAAACTAGCTTTATTCTCTGAGTTTCCCTTCTCTGATGGAAATTTTACCCTAGATAACTGATATTGAATATTTAATATCTGCAAGATTTCTCTTATGGATGGTAGTTAAACCCTCACTTGCAAATCCCTTTGCATTAGTTACCCAAATATATGAGCTGACACCTGACATAATGGTGCAGCTGAAAAGGCTGAGGTCTTGCTGGTTGCTTTGCCCCATCCATTCCCCCTGTCAGATCAGTTGGCATCCACCACAGTTTAATTTTCATACCGGCCGGCTCTCCAGCAGCATGTGCCATGCCATCCATCCTGAGGAGGGCAACATTATTGATGGCCAATCAATCACAGTCATGATAAAGTATATCAATTTTCTTCCTGGAGAAGGCCATTTCCGGATCTCATTCTTAAGTATCTACAGGCTGTGAGTTTGTAGCTCCCTGAGGTAAAGAGAACAGCATGGGCTGAGAGTATAAAATCTCACCTGTTTTCAAAGCGTGTATCACTTGTTCACTGACATTATATCTTATCAACATTTCTAGATTGCTGTTTAGTACACAAATATTTGACTTTCTGAGCTGATTTATTTTACTGGAAATCATAATTGCATATTTTCTCCTGCTCCTGCCAAGGATGGAAAGTCGGAGATGTGGAATTATTAAAAATCCACATCTTATTTTATCACCAACTTTCAGTCTATGTTTCTGACAAGTCTAGATAATAGATAAACATATGCAGCCTCTCGCTAAGTACATAACAGGGCATGAGCTAGATGAGACATGGCAGGTTACTTTCCGTTCCTAAAATTATATGATTTTGCTAATAGCATTTGCCATAGTCTAGACAAATTAGAATTCCCAAAGAAAGAAGAATAAAAGAAAAAAAATCACGTTGACACAAGATAAGGTTACTTGTTGTGATGGAATTAGACACATGTAGCAAAAGAAATTTAATCTTCCTTCCCTGGTTCTTTAATTTGAGCACATGACCACAGTCAATTTATAAGATTAACTAAGAGTTTTAAGCCAGGATGGCCAACACATTAGCTATTTAAAATGCATTTGTCTGAAGTTTACATCATTGGTTTAAAAAAGCAGTTCAGGTATTTAAGAGATGTACAGGTATTTAGCTTAATGGTCAGGTCTGTATAATGTAAACACATAAATTTAGTACTTCTTGGTAGGCTCAAAAGTTGCAAGTTAAATAGAGACATGTTGTTTACCCAGAAAATATGCAAGGGAAATATCAATGGGTTGAGATGAGAACTATTTCCATGAATGACACTAGATAATATTGCTTAAAAAACAAACAAGAGTTAAGTGAGAATATATAAGTTGTGTAGTTACTGACAGCGGTTTTCAAATTATATATAATGCATTTAAGCCATTAAATTTGACTAGTTCATGCTGCAGGTGAATATTACACTTATTTGGTTATTAAAAGGTTATATATGAATTAACTGTCATTTTATTCTCTGGCATTTATTCAGAATTTACATCAGTGGCAAGCTAATTTTAAAAAGTAAACCAACCTGTGTTAGTTTTCTGGTGTATGAATTGTTCATCAATAAAGTTGTGTAACCATAAGAGTAAAAAAAAATAAGTATAGCAACCTACTTGTGTTCTACTCTCTGCAAAGATCTATTTCTGTATTGGTTTTCATAAATGTCTCAAGATTAAAACATATGATCTCAGTGACAAAGTATAATTAAGCTAATGTATAGCATTTAATAAACTCAGGCAGTTGCATGCACATTCATTAATTATGATAAAATTATGGTTAATGTAATACTTTTCTGAACATATTAAAATAATAATCTTCAAAAATAAAACAAAACATAGAATTTCCAAAACTTAAGAAAGTGTAGGCAATTTGCTCAATTACATAACTATCAGAGCCATCTGTTAAAATATTTGTTGCAATCATATTAAATAATACTTTTCATCATTACCCCATATACACTCATTTGATCTTATCCATTTCTCACCCCTTTTTTATCTACCTTTTTAGATTAGCACTTTTATCACTGACAAGGTCTGATTCATGGACTCTGCTTTGGCTCCTCCCATGTAAATACCCTACTATGTGAACATCTCTCATCATCAGCTACAGTCTACATAACTCTTGCTTTTGAAATCCAGGCTGCTTGAGATACATAGATTTACAATCAAAATATTGGACAAAGGTTTTGTTTTAACTAATTACACAAGAGATTATAATGGTAAACTCAAAATCTCTGGCAACATTTATTTTCCTCTTTATTAGCATTATGTCTATTAATACTCTATTTTGCATATAGTTATTATGTGCTCACATCAATACTGTTGGACTCATTCCTCCTTTATGGTGGGGGTAGCTGAAACTTGCTCTACTTGTGTAGAAATGCACTGGATGAAAATGAAAACAAAGTCGTTGTTTTAGCTAAAAGTTAAAAATTTAGCTGGGTGTGTTGGCTCATGCCTGTAATCCCAGCACTAGGGAGTCAGAGACAGGAGGATTGCTGAGTTTGAGGCTTGCCTGAGCTACATAGAGAGCTCAGGGCCAGCCTGAACTACAAAGCGAGACCCTGTCTCAAAAAAAAAAAAATGTTACTTAAAAGATACTGACTTTTGCTTGAGGTATGTATTTGATTCCTGCTCTACAACAACTGCACTGTGAGAGTGATATCAAAGCCACAGGGAAATATGGTGAAGTGGAAAGGCAAAGGAAATAAGGATTCCCATCCTTCTGGTTGTCATGAACACACTGCTTCCATGGGGTTTCTTTCTTCTTGAGGTTAAAAAAAATCCTTTTTTGACTAAGTAATAATAGTATAAGTTCTATTTTATTCATCTTGAACCCTGCAGGTATCATATCTAACACCACTGTATGATTTAAGTAAATTGCTGGCTGTTCATATCCAACAAATAACCCATCTCTTCCAAATTATTAGTGTCTCTGATAATAATTATTGGTAAAAACTTAACTGACCCCTCTTTTTGTTGAGTAATGTGTTGAGGCCAGTGGGTGTAATAGCAATTTAGTTATCAGTTAAGTACTAATGACAGAACCTGGGAGGATCTTAGGACATTTTTAGCAAGATCTCTGAAATCAAGGGGGTACATTTCCCACTGAAAGACCATTAAATAAGCTCATTAATACGTTCTGGGAAAAATAAAGTTGCAAGAGCTTTATATTTGGTTTCCAGAGATTCCTTTGGTATTTAATGGATGTTGTCCCCTCCACATCTAAGGTTTTTTTTTTTTAACATTTAAGTTGTCTTGCTCTCATTAAAACTACCTTTCCCTGTGGAAAAACCTTCACATCGGAAATAAATACAGCTGATCTGTATCAAGAACATAGGGAAGTTCAAGGATGATTCTTTACACTCAGAAAGCTTATAGAGTAATGAAAACTGCACAAAATGTGTTCCACATATATTGCAGAAACCATCTATTATAAAGCAAGGGAACTCAAAAGAAATACAAATCCTCACCCCTAGAAGGGAGCTATCAATGTTTATACTGCTATAAGTAGAATAATTTAAAGCGTTCAGAATTAATAGCTTCAGATAATAAATACTAAGGTTCCCTCGAATCTACAGGTAGCTGAGTGACTAGTGACACAAAATGTGATCCAGCGTTCAAATGAAAAATCATCACTTTCAAAATGCAAATAGAACCATTCTGGACTTTTTCAAAGAAAAAAACAATACTTGTAAAAGTCAGCTGTACACAGAGAAAATATTAATGTTTATTTCAAAAATGATTAAACTTGAATAAAATGCATCTAACAACATTACTTTGGTTTTTCAGACATGCTCCCTTTTATCACACAACACAAGTAAAGCATAACACATCCAGAGGTCAGAGGCCCAGAGTTAAAATAGAAAAAATGTTCACTTCAAATTTGGAGGAAATTTCTCTGTGTTGTTTAAAAATTACAAATATGTTCTAACAGAAAGCAACAGTATGGACCCACACATATCTAATTCCAAACATATATCTTATGAAAGAAAAAAAAACATACTCATATCTGTAAATGGTAGTTATTGTCTATGCGACTAAAGAAGTATATAGGAATTTTAAAGGAAACCTAAAGATAGCCCGTATCTTATCACAATTTTATAAAATTGTTCAATGATCTTTCTTCTCTAAGATTCCTTTTTTCTATTCTTTTAATATCTACCTCTAGACTGGCACATTCAAGAAGACATCAAATGCCAAAATCAGGTCATCAATGACTAGAAATCTATTAAAATTAAGCATTTAATTATCACTTTGTTTCCATTTCGCCATCTATTTCAAAAGACTTTTAAAAAAATGAAATGTAGTTACCCATACAAGGTGAGTTTTTTTTCCAAGTTAAACTCTGCTAGATATACTAATATCTACACTTCATTTTTAGGAGAAAGATTCAACATTACAAGTAAGTAGTACTCAAGTTCTTTACTGCAATTACATTGAAAATGTACTAATTGAACATAGTCTCACCAATCCACATATATTGATCTTTCATATGCATTGGATTCCGCAAAACTGCGCTTATAGAGCGCTGTAAACTTTTTGCAGTGTGGCCATGAAAAAAGATCATAGAGGAATATTACACATTTAAAATACCTTCTATATTTCTAAGATTTTATTTTCATATATTGTTTACTACTCTAAAACAATGTTTAAATATCTGTACCCAAGCTTTCAGATCATTGGACTTTTTTACAAGCATCAATAAGTACGTTTTTTGTTAATATACTGTTCAGTTTAGTCGGTCTGCACACCAGGACTGTCTTTGTTTCTTCTCTTACTTCAGCCTTAGCCTGAAATTCTGCCTGTTGTGCTGGCACGTACTTCAGATCATCCTATCTGAAATTCCTACCACCTGTGTCATTATTTGTATGTCTCGTGTTCAAATTCCCCAAGTGTGAAGGTTAGACAATTTTGTTGCTTTGAAACATCTTTATTGATTCAAGAATTGGCATCTAACCAACTCGCAAACCTCTACTCCAGCCCACACTTTGGCTAAGGGCACAATGTCTTTCTTTTTTTAGTATTTATTTCTTTTTCTGTCATGGAAAATTATGATTAGCTAAGCAAAACTGTGATGATGTCTTTACAAAAAACTTCATCCAGCTGACTCACTCATGAAGGCCAGTGCAGCTGATGACTTCTCCATGGTTTTCTGTTGTTCGTTAGAGAGGAGGTTTTTCTTAAATATTTAAAGTATCATTTATTTCTATGTTTTTTAAAACTTTGTATCTTTATTGGTACATTACCAATTACACATTGTGACCACACACGACACTGAGAATTTGTACCAGCATATGAGACAATTTAATTCTCATTTTCCCATTCCGCCACCTACCCTGCAACCCTCCACTCCTTTACACATAAGTTTTGTTTCCCTTTTTTTTATTCCCATCATATTTTCCTTGCCCTTGTTACTTACCCCTACACTCAATTTCTCTTTGAATATTTTCTATTTCACAATATCTACCATATATTCTAGAGCTTTATGGATGCTTTTGTGTGATGGACACACCAAGACAACAATGATGAGATTTCAGAGCAACTGCAAAGATGTTGGCACACTCTGGGTTGATAAATACACACGACGTTTTCTGAGTGCTTTGTGTAGGGAGTTATGTGATGGGGTTACTTTGGGGATTATTCCCATGAATATGTATGATTTCATTCTCAGATAAAAATTGACTTAAATTGAAATTTGAAGTATGGACATTCATTCATTGTGGAATATAATTTTAAACCTCAAGTTCAGGACGGTTAATGCAATCTTTATTTCGTAAAATTTTATTGAAATTCTAATATTTTACATTTATAGAGTTTGGTAACTCTACTAGAGATATTTTACATATATATATAGAATATTCTGTGCATTATAATATCTGTAGAAAATACACCAAAATAATTTTATTGCATCAAATTCATCTGATATTTTTGGATAAAGTTCTATATATTGGAATAATCACAATAATTTTAGTATTTTGATTATTATCTAGCTTTAAATTTCAAGATGAAGCCAGTGTGAAGGGTGGTATGTTCATCTACACAACTGCTACATTATTTTTCCTAAGAATTGCTTTTATACCTGCTTTTATATCAGAATGAAGTGTATAAATACTTAACCATACCAATAAGTATTGGGAAATTTCTTCACATTAAAAACGTTAAATGGGGGCCGGAGGGTTAGCTCAGTGGTTCCGGTGCCTGCCTCGCAAGCACAAGCACATGAGTTCGATCCCCGGTAACCACATATAATGCTGGGCGTGGAGACACGCCCACCAACAATCAACACCGCATACCACGATGCCGAGTGTGGTGGCTCATGCCTGTAATTCCAGCACTCGGGAGGCAGGGACAGGAGGATTGCTGAGCTCACGGTGGCTTGTCTGGGCACCATAGCGAGCTCAGGGCCAGCCTGAACTACAAAGTGAGACCCTGTTTCAAAAAGCAAAAAAAAAAGTTAAATGGATTACTTCAAGGAAAGACTATTAAAAAAACTATATTTTCAGAATTTGAAGGAAAACTAAACAGTAGAGTAAAATAATCTAAGATGTAATTCAAATACTTAACAGGGTAATAGATGAGAATCCTAAGAATAGAAACTGGCAATGCACTTTATATATATTCCCTTAACTAATAAAGGAAAGATTATTTAAAGTTGTTAAGGGTAGTTTTTTTTTGCCTTCCTTGAATAGAAAAGAATGATATCAATAAAATTAATATTTTATTTTACATATTTTAATGAAAATGTATTTTCTTTTGATACACAAGACCTCTAATATACACAATACACACATTATCAGGCACATTACAAATACATTTAAAATTAATGCAAAAACAAATTATCAATTCAAAAAAGTAAAGGCATATTGACAATCATATTTCTTTAATGTTCATAAGACAATTAGGATGAATACCATGGCCAGGCCCTGGAAAAAATCTTGGTCCTATGATAGATACTTAATATGTGTGTTTTTTAAAATATAAGAATAAAATAGCTGAACTTGATCTCTATACCATTAGTATTTTTTCTCTAAATAAAACAATTTGAAATAAAAGAGGTAGAGAGCTCTCATGTTAAGTATTTATTGATTCATTTGCCATTGCACTAACCTTAACTTTTCAGAGTGTAATTAGGTTTGCAGTGGAATTTATCAGAAAAGGTTACTTTTAATTTACTGAAAAGTTATCTCTCACATTGTTAATGAGGATAACTCTCTTTCAACCTAATGATATGTGATTGCTATTCTTTTCATCTACAATGTTTCCTCCAGAATGATGTCCTTATTTTCGCAGGACAATACAGGTAGACTGCCACATATGCAGTCAATAGATGATGGTTAAACTGGCAAAAGTCCCTTTAACCAAAGTTTTACAAGAGATAAGTGGGAATTTTTTTTTCTTTACAAAATTAATTAAAAAAATATACATTCTGCCAGTCATGGTGTCTCATGCCTGTAATCCCAGAACTCGGGAGGCAGAGACAGGAGGATTGCTGAGTTCGAGGCTTGCCTGGGCTACAGAGTGAGCTCAGGGCCAGCCTGAACTACTGTTTCAAAAAAAAAAAAAAAAAAAAAGAAATATGTTCTGAGTATGTGGTTCAGCTTGAGAAATGAATTAATTATATTAGAATTTCTGCTCCACTAATTGCAATTTTATATGAACTACAATATATTTCTATCATTTGATTTTTGGCAAATATTTCTGTGAAGTTTTAAATAATGACTATTATTCCCAAACATGAGTTGTCCTATAATGATCTATTAAAATTTAATTCAAATAAAATGAATTATTAGATTGTAATTCTGTGAGGGTTCTGAAAGGTATTTCTAATATATTTTAATTGTATAAATGACCAATGAAAGTCATCCGGCACAGTAAGGGCCTCTTTGTGTTCCTCACACCAGCAGTAAGGCTTTCAAATGTAAGTATGTAAGTATGTCAGTTTTTTTTATTGTCTTTGCTTTTTGTATTCTACTCATTATTTTGTATTATATTGCAATACTGTGTTCATTTTATATGAATATTTTGGTTCCTCAATGAAGAATCTGAGTTTCTATTGTTTCTCATGGGGAAATTCACTGATATATAAGCATGTTTCTAGAATGAATTAAGCTCACAAACAAATTTTTGTAGTTTTCTTAAAAATTTAAATGACTATTTTAATCCCTTTTATGTTTTTAAAAATCTCAGATATATTCAGGTATGGTCGCTCATGACTGTAATCCCAGCACTTGGGACACAGCTAGAGGAGGATTGCTGAGTGCAAGTCTTGCCTGGGTTACATAATGAGCTCAGGTCCAGCCTGAAGTACAAAGTGAGACCCTGTTTAAAAAAAATAAAAATTTAAATTAAAAAAAATAAAAATCTAATATATGTGCATATGTAGATGTATAGTTTAATGGCATTAATATTTTCATATTTTTTCTCCACTCAGGATACATACTCATGTATAAAAGTTATAATAGCATAAAAATTATATGTCAAAAAATTTGAAAATGCCGGGCATGGTGGCTCACGCCTGTAATCCCAGGACTCGGGAGGCAGAGGCAGGAGGATTGCTGAGTTCAGGGCTTGCGTGGGCTACATAGTGAGCTCAGGGCCAGCCTGAACTACAAAGCAAGACCCTGTCTCAAAAAAAAAAAATTGAAAATGAACTGCAGATACCACAATTCTTCAGTTATACATCTCATGAAATTCAGGAAGTATTTCAACAGACATAATTTACTAAATATACAATACAGTCTGCATCCAACCATGACAACTGCTACCTTATTTTATTTGGTAGTACATTTTTTAACTCCATTGGATAGACGAGTATTAATTGTTGTTTAATTAAAAATTCAGCCCAGCCGGGCATGGTGGCTCACACCTGTCATCCCAGCACTCGGGAGGCAGAGGCAGGAAGATTGCCGAATTCGAGGCTTGCCTGGACTACATAGTGAGCTCAGAGCCAGCCTGAACTACAAAGCGAGACCCTGTCTCA
>PVIC010055239.1:0-11281 GCA_004025085.1 Thryonomys swinderianus
TAGATACTGACCAGGGCTGAAGCAGAGATTTGTTGGTACTCTATACATCATGACAAAATCTATGAAATACAGGAGAGCATTGCATTTTTATGGAAAAGCAAGAAGAATGATGTATCAGTGGCTTCAGCCTGGTGAACTGGACAGCAAGACTAAGGCAGACGGTGAATGCACGCAGGGGCCTCAGTAAAGGAAAATGCTTTCCTAAAGCTAGGGGTGTGTTAATGGGGGAAACTTACGTCAAGTGAGAGATCATCAGGTAGCATCTTACAGAACAGGTGAAAGAAAAGTTACTATTGGTAAAAAGATCAGTTTACAGTTTTTTGAAGAAATTCACCGGGAAGGTGGTTAAACTGTGATTTAAAATTTAGACACTGGAGCTAATAGATATTCTGGAAATATAAAAAGTCTCTCAGCTACCTTTCTGCTTCACCCCAGAAAATGAACATTACCATGTTAGTCTAGGCCTAATCCACACTTATCATGCTTATTTGCAAATCTAAAAATATTCAAGAGTTAAATTATGTCATATACTGGTACAAATTCCCAATATTGAGTGTAATCATGGTTTGTATATCCAATGTACCAGTAAAGATTAAAACAAAATACACCACTCAGTCAACCCAAGGAGGTAACATAGACTAAATTCAGGGGCCCAACATGTACCCAGAGTACTAAAATCCAGCTAACCTACATCAGGTTCGAATTCATAGTGGGACCTCTACCATTGGAATAAATGTCACACACATATTTTTTTATTGTACTGCAGTAGTACCTGCCAATTTCTGTCTGAAAGGTATTGTGTCTTTTTTAAAGTCAGAAATAGAAAATGCTCCTTTTCAAAATCAGTTAAGCATCCACTATTTCTAACAAGATGAAACAAAATAAGATTTCTCTTCTCGATGTTCTCATTCCTAGCATCACAAAACACAGAGAACTACAGAAAGAAATTGTGAAAATAAGTTCCCTAGTAACAGTTTTCATGAGAAAAAGAGGACTAATGAAAGCTGTGTATTTCGAACAAAAATAAAATCAAGGGAAACAGCTCACATTCTGTCTAAATATGTTATCTCTCCCCCAGATTCTATTGACTGAAGAGGGAGAAACCAGCCTTAGGTTATCATTTGGCAAAACTACAGTTGATGTCTTAAGAAAGATTTTTGTGTAAACCTGTGAGGGTCAACATATCAATTGTCAAAGCTGGAGTCTAGGTAACAACTGGATATATGCACTGGCCACAGTTCTGGGGCTTTCCAGTTTTATGATCTTCGAAATAAAACTTGAAAATCCACTTCACCAGGTTCAAGTGGAAATGGAAGCAAAAAAGGGACAAGAAAAAATTCACACATTGCTCAAGATCAGTGGGTAATGCTACGGTTTGTGACAGGATTGTGTGCTGAGTGTGCCCTACACAGAGAGATAGAACTTTCTATTAGTAGTTTTCTAATTTTTTCCTAAATATGAATATTCAAAAATGTACTAATTTGAAAGTAGGTAATGGAACAAGATAAAAATTTGACATAATATTGACATTAATGAAACTCCAAACTTAAGAGTTAGTAGCTTACTGCTAAAATTAGCAAGTGAAATACTACATAAAGTAATACAATAGAAAAACTAAGAATGCAAGTAAATAAAAAAAATGTCATGAATAGGAACAAAGAAATGAATAACACACTGTAAAGACTCATCAGGAAAAGGCTGTTGTCATTTTGCATTAAAATTAGATAAATACCTATGGGAAAAATTAAAAATTTAATCAATCAAATTGCTAAAATATTTAAGGAAAAAGCTGTTGTTTCCTCTGTAACCTCCGTTTAGAAGATAATTGTTCAAACCTTCATGTAACTTCACCCATGAAGATATGGCTTGAAAATCGTATTAATGAGCCAGTACTAATAATGAAATACCTCATGTAAAAATGGATTCATTATTCAATGCAGTGTATTCAAGTGAGTTTCAAGTTGCATAATTATGATAAGAGCAGAAAGTGACAAAGATAGAAGAAACTTTGTCAAGGATAAAACTTAAATATAGCATTTTGCAAATGTCAGTGAAAGATATTTTTTAGTAACGCCAACTCATCTGCCTCACTTTCTTTTTCACAAGGGGTGTCATAACATTTTCCCTTGTTGAATTTAAATGACCATGACACCTTTTTTTTCTGCCTTGGGATATTTTCCAAGGAGACATTGTGTTATAGGTATTAATAATTTGTAAATATGTTGTATAAGATTGGTTTTAATTGGGCAAACAATTATAATATTGATTGTTTATGGTTCAATTTCTTGGCAGGTATTTCTTCTGCAAACTAATGTTGACCATAAAAATGGAATTGTGATTCTGAATCATATTGTGACTGTTTAATGTAGCATGTACACTGTCTTGGCTCAATGTGGAATGTTTTACAAAAGTGTATGAAAGTGGCTTTCTTTTTCTCTTTCTGGCATAGAATGACAAACTGCATCCATTATTCATCTCTTGAAGTAACCTAGTAAAATTTTCTTTATTGTTACAATTGTAGCAACAAGTAGAAATTGTTTGTTTTAAAACAAAGAGTTTTTATACTATATTCCCAATTTTGTTTAATACTGAAGTCCTGATTTACAAACATGAGTGAAAGATTGACTTTAAATTTCCAGAGATGATTAGCTGCCAGCTCTAATCAAATTGAGAAGTAATTAGCAAATCAAAACTTGATTAGCTCTTTGCTTGATTTATGAAAATTATAGTTTATACAGTTTAAATAATGGGGGAGGGGAGTTGTCTGTACTCCAGGTACAGTCTTAGGTTGGGCTGAGAGAGAGAAGCCCACTACTTAATGATTTTCTATGCCTGACTGTACTTTTTTGTTTGCTCGTTTTTGATAATGAAATGTTAACCTTAGTCTTTTTTTCTTTCTTTGAAGGAAGCTTTCTACTATTTTCTATATAAAATGTAATGCATTACATGTAGTTTGACTTTTTATGGATCATGGTTTAATCTAAGTTCCTGTAGTAATGTGGGTCCCTCAGGTTCCATCCTCAGTACCACGGAAACAAACAAAGCAAGACAAAGCAAGAAAGGAGTGTTGGAGCGGTACCTAGAGCACACTGCACTGCTCTGCAACGCTGCCATGTCAGAATATCACAAATCCAGTTGCCTACTGTTCTGGAAACCGTAAAGTTCAATATGAAGGTGTCAGCTGCCTCCTGTGTACTGACGGTTGATTTACTGGTTTACTTGCCCTTCTATTTATTTATTTATTTATTTTTTCTGTATATGCAGAGAAGGGAGACAGAAATAAAGAGAAACAGAGACAGAAGCAAGAGCGTGAGGAATAGACACTTTTGGTGTCTTCCTGTCTAAGAAACTCAAACCTACTGGATTAGGGCCCGTCCTTTATGACTGCATCACTGTTTTCAAATACAGTGAGATGGGGATTTAGAATTGTAGCACACAGAAATTGAGGCACAAGAACATAACTGAGTCCTTAGCTACCATGAATGCATGTTTTTGTACTCACACTTAAAGGACCAGATAAATGGGACAGGAGGCCATTGTACAGTCACTTACCAAGACCTTTTGGTGTGAAGTCAGAGCTATGAGTTCTTCATTTTATACCCAGGAAGGACATTTTAGTCATAAATATCGAGTGTTTTTCCAAAGTTAAACATAAAAGCATTTAACAGATTTAGATGTGACTCTTCTCACTTCTATAGCTCCAAGTCCAGTGAAGTATGTGTTGATTGATGATTGATTGATTGATTGGTTGATTGAGACAAGGTCTCACTGTGTAGTTCAGCTTTAAACTGACTGTACACCCCAGACTAGATCAGCCTCCCTCATGCTGGATTACAGGCCTGTGCCTTCATGAGGGCTGTCGTGTCCCTTAACGATAGAACTACATGGGGAGGAGTGAGCTTTTAGGTGATTTCCTTACTGGACAACACACTGATGCACTAGCACACCTGCTGCTGAGACAACACTAGCTGACCACCTTTCTAAATGACCCATCATTGACCAGAATGTCCCTATGTAGTTGGTAATGTGTGCACTTATACAAATGTTTTGCTTTTTGAAACAGTATCTCACTTTGTAGTTCAACATGGCTTTGAACTAACTAGGTATTCCAGATTGGGATGGAATTTGTGGCACTCCTCCTTTCCAGCTCCCGAGTGATGGATTACTGGCATGTGCCACCATGATTAGGCATTTATGTAACTTCTAAATTCTAAAAATTTCAAATTTGGTACCTTGTAACTATCAACTATTTGTGTCTAGTGGCTCAGTAACTTCTTAGAGGGTAAAACCAAGTGGTTCAAAATGTTTTTTATGTCCAGAAAAATCTTCCAACTCCAAGTAAATTGTAGTAAAATGATAAAATTATTGAAGCAGTTGTAATAGCATCTGCATTGTAAATTGATCTTAGTTAATGTTATTAGAAATAAAGTATACGAACATCAACTTAACAAATACTTATTTTAATTTTGATCAATACATATTCTCTTTATTAATTCAAATACTTTGTAAAAGAAACAATATTTTAAACACATTAGATTTGAGGCAAATTGTGTGTTTAGGTAGAATTCTTCTAGTTTTCTTTTTCATTTTATTTTCCATGTAAAAATACATAATAAATATTTCTCACATGAATATATTTGCATTTTAACAGACTCTACAGGTAAACTATAAAAAAGCATAAATGACCTCAAAAAGGAATAAAAGTTTTGACCCTAAAATGTATTGCAAAAGGCAGTTATTTGCAGTAAGTCATTGTGCTTGTTCCTCAAATCATTGCATAGAAATCATGCCTTGTACTTGTAATGTTGCAGTATAAAATATCATTTAATATCATACTAGAAGCCTTTGTGCCTTGTTAATTCATCTACTCTGTTTTGTCAGAGTTTAAAATCTGGGAACATATGCCTGACTCCTTGGCATGTCTGACTGTCCTTGGCCCAGGGTGATGCCCCACACGTTGTGTTGGTCTCCTGCAGAGGTGCCAGCTGTGTCTGCTCATGTCATTCATGCATCTGTGCCAACCAGAGCATCTCTCTTGTAGGGATTGTTCTAAAGTGACTCATCTTTGTGATCTTGTTCCTCTTAACCTTTCTGATTTTGATGCCCTTATCTCAAACATGAGAAAGATTGAGCTATATCAAGGTTGTCAAATAGAGAAATACGATTCCACAAAACCCTCCCCATACCACACACTCATGGAAGAAACGTGTTAATTTCACACTATTTTTGGTTCTCAAAATACAGTTTTTGTTCAAAATCACAGCACATGGCATTTATATAGTGTGTGATTGTTGTACATACATGAAGCCTTTCTGTAATTATGAGATATAAACACAGTCTTCTTTTGATCATCAAAGTGTTCAGTATATAATTTCTAATGCCTAGAATGTGGCCTTCTTCATACTAGATCTAATTAATTTTAGAATAAATATGTCTGAGTATTGATGCTAGATGGTCTTACAAATATTTGGATAAATTAAGACATAATTCTTAGCATATCTCTAGTCAAAACAATATATCTTCCAATTCTTCTATTTTGGAAATTCCAGAATTTTTTTGTAAAAATGGATGTTTTTCTGATTTGAATATTTGAGGACACTTTTCAATTGGTGCACCTTCCCCCCCCCTTCTTTTTTTGAGACAGGATCTCGCTTTGTAGTTCAGGGTGGCCCTGAGCTTACCATGTAGCTATGTAGCCCAGGCAAGACTTGAATTTAGCAATCCTCCTGCCTCTGCCTCCCAAATGCTGAGATTACATAAGCTACCATGTCCGGCTCACATAGTTTTTTTACATTGATTTTTAGGCAATGTAATTGAAGTATAAACTGGATTATATTTTCATGTACTAAAAAGGGAAAAATTTGAAATCACTTTTGACTTATCAATATAACAGCGATAATTATATTAAAACATTTCTGCAACCTGTACTTATTTTTAAAATGAAAATGGTAAAAACAACTACATATCAATTCAGTTATTTCATGTTAATCATGATATGTATTTCTTTTGCTAACATGATAAAAAGAATTGATTATCCATCCAATTACTATTCTTTTTTTAATTGAATTCTGTATTAGTACATTTTATATACAGTTCACAATCACACTCAACATTAGGAAATTTGTACCATTATATGACAGCTGTTAATTGTCATTTTTACCCATATCCCTACCTACCCACAGCCCTCAACCCTTATATATATGCTATTTCTTTTTCTTTCTGCAAAATCTCTATAGCACAAGAACTAACAAAAAGAACCAACAAATTATCTCAGCCTACTAAAAAGTTTCTGCAGAGCAAAAGAAACCACTGGCACCGCTAAAAGACAACCAACAACATGAGAAAAAAATCTTTACTAGCTGTTTGTTAGACAAAGGGCTACTATCTAGAGTATATAAAGAACTTTAACAAATCAGTCCCCCAAGTTTAAAGACTCAATTACTATTCTTATACCAGTAGGTTGTTCCTGGCCTAACTCAATCTGCTTTTATAATTATCCTAGTATTCCATACATATATCTAGCATCTTTATTAATTTCATTCCTTTCTGTTGCATACAATTGAAATGAATTACCTCTTGCTCACTGAGGAGTTGTTTCATAGCCCTCTGGTCTGAACTTGAATACAGATTTTGGTCCTTGTTTCCATGGTGTAATTTAGGTAATTGACAGAGACAAAGCCAGTTCATGAAGTTAATTAAAATTTTCCATCTCTTCACTTTCAATTAGTTTTATTGATATGACATATTTCTTCCTATTTAATGTCTTACCCTTATGACCAGGCAGTACACAGGTTATGCTACTTTGTCAGATAAGTAGTGATTATTAAAATAATCTTTAAGGAGGCTTTATTCAGATTTTTTTTTTTTTTTTTTGTGAGAGAGGTTTTTCTTTGTAGTTCAGGCTGGCCCTGAGCTCACTCTGTAGCCCAGGCAAGCCTCTGACTCAGCAATCCTCCTGGCTCTGCCTCCCGAGTGCTGGGATTACAGGCGTGAGCCACCACGCCCAGCATTGTGGTATGTGGTATTGATGGCTGGTGGACGTGAGTCACCACGCTCAGCATTGTATGTTGTTACCGGGATCAAACTCAGGGCCTTGTGCTTGTGAGGCATGCGCTGGAACCACTGAGCTAAATCTCCGGCCCCTCTATTCAGATATTTTAATTGTCCTCTTGTCTTTGAACAATTGAGTGCTATAATTAGTATTTACTTCACTTGTGTTGTAATTTTAATATGTTCTAGAAGATTTTTTAAAATTTTCCTTTCTGAGAACCATATAATTTTTAATGAAATACAAAGAACTGAGACTGTATTTGTTAACAATCTCCATGTTGTAGCTAAAATACTAGTTTAAAATTATAGAATTTTGGGGCCAGGGTTTAGGTCAGTGGTTCTGGTGTCTTCCTCACAACCACAAGGTCCTGAGTTTGACCCCTGAGTAAAAGAGAGAGAGAGAGAGAGAGAGAGAGAGAGAGAGAGAGAGAGAGAGAGAGAGAGAGAGAGAGAGAGAGAGAATTTTTAAATAAAGTTTGTATATGTCACACCTTTTAAAATCATTTATAATTATAATTTGGGGCAGATAACTCTTCTATTAGAACTTAAAGGAGTCTTTTTAGGAATGATGAAAGATTCATTTGAAACAATCCTACTTTTTATTGAGGAGTCCAGGAGGCACTGACATATTTTCTTCAATGCTGATATTTCACCTAAAGAGCTAAGTTTTACACATGTGCATGCATGCGTGCACACACACACACACACACACACACACACCTACATGCAAGCTTAAGTGGATTTACAATGGAGAAATGTACTATAAAAAGTGTATTTTTTCTTTTGATGCATTTTTGGAGTTCCCTTTCTGTAAGCCATGTAATTTCATAGAAATAAATCATCTTTCAAGAATTGTTGTTTAGATTGTTGTATATTTACTCATAAATTTTGACTCATCAAAAACCTCCCCACAGTGGACTTGATGTGTTGTAAAAAGAAGAAATAAATTATTGTCTTGATGATTTATGTTTATTCATAAACAAGTTGGGTAGAGAAATTATTTTTATAGTGTATCATCTTTTCTATGGAAACTAAGATCATTCTAAATAAATTCAAGTCTAAAGGAATAACAAAAATAATTTCAATAATAACATTACAAAAAGTTTCATTTGAATATAGAATAGTTCAACTCCTAAGAGAATAACTGTGTTTTTAAGCATAATGACTATATCAATAGTAATCTGTACTTTCTAAGAAAACAACTTATACTTCTTAAAAGGGGTTTTTGTTGTTTATTTGTTTGACAGTAGATACTACTTATATGTACATATTGCAGTGGAATCTTTTTGAAGACTACTTGTAATGATTGTTTCAAATGAACTATTTCATAGAATAGAAAAGTAAATAAGTAACCACAAATTATGACAGAAATTATGCATTATTTCTGATCTTAAAATTTCATTTCTAGGAAATTCTAACTTCATCTTTTGAAATCCATGCAAAAATGTATTCTAGGAAAAGCAATGTTTAAATCTTTTGTCTCCATACTATACAAGTCTGAATATCACTGACTTAGGATCCCTTTAGTTGAGTTGCTTTAGAAGTTAGATTATTAGAATATGAATGATCTGGAACTAAAAGGAAAGCTTAACAATGGATTTCATGTAACCCTTTCACCACCTATGTTATGAGTGTAAGACTCCAGGTCAGTCTCTGATGTAGCTCAGCCATGAAAAAATTGACTCTGTTTCGTGATCCACATTTCAGCAGGAAGTAGACTCCGTCTGATGACAAGTTAGCTTTCCCTCAGTGAGGTAATGGTCAACTAAGCCAAAAGGAATTGCAGCATGTTCCACAACATATTGTAAGCCTTGTAATTTGGGAGGTACACGGGAGAGGGAATGAGTGGGAGAGGTCTGAAGATAACTGAGGATAATAACGACCTCTGCGAAGCAATCAGTAACTGACACAGCATCATAACACTTATGCTTTTGCAGGCTTCTTAAGAGACACACCCACTTTGTGAAACTTATTAATTTCTCTGCACTTTTTTCCATAATTTCACGAAGTTGTACTTCTATAAAGTTAGGCTGACCTTGCCACATTTTGTTCTATAGGCTGGTAATTTTTGGTGGCTACTTATTTTATCTCTAAAATATGGTCATCATTCAGGTAACTAATGTTCTGAATATAGAAGAAGGCTGTGTATATATGCCTTGCTTTTATCCTCCCCTCCCCCACCCCACGAGCAGAGGTTTGTGAGGAGATCTGACAGGAACATTTCTTAATATCAGTTACTCTTGAGGAATGCAAAGGAGACACTTTCTGTGATAGATACTGCAACTGGACAAAATCTATTACATGAAAAATCTTTAATAATTGTGTTTGCAAAGATAAACAGCAGGGAATGACATTGGACTGTTTTTATTTTTAATATCAAAATGCCATGACTTCAATATATTTCCATGGCCATGTTAAGCCAGAAAAAAAGGAGTGAACAGAGGAAGCCATAAACAGTACTGATCGCAAGAGCCAAGGAAAGGGGTCCATGTTGCCTAATGTTGTAGTTTAAGTACAACGTGAAGTGAATATTGGCTGTTGATTTCACCAACTTGAAAGCAACTGATGACCTTGACAAGAATAGTTCCACGGATTCTTGGAGCAAAGACTGATTAGAGTGAGCTTAAGAAAATTGGGTGGATGAATTGAAGATTGATGATAAAACTTCATCGTAAATGAGGTCAGAAAAACTGAATGTTCCCTGGGGGCAAGGAAGTGGTTGTTTTGTTTTGTTTTGTTTTGTTTTGTTTTGTTTTGTTTTGTTTTGTCTTTTTAAGAGAGAAAGGCCCATGGTTTTATATGGATGGACTGTATCCTCCAGTGAGGAGAGGATGTACTGCTGTAGTGGGCAAAAGTGTCATTTACTAAAACGATGTCCCTAAGTTGTCAGAAAGACATGAGGATCATTGTACAAGAGAAAAATGCCTTGATATATTGAGAGTTAACTCAATATAGCATTTAACAGAAGAGAACATGACATATTCAGGCAGAACTCTGAATGGATTTATTAGCGAGAGATGACAACAATTATTTTTGAGTGTGTCTTTTGATGTGTGTGTGTGTATGAAATTAAGACTTGTAGTTGCCTGTTACAGTTTGTGTTTAGATGTCATCCAAAACTCATCCTTTTTCAAAGGTGGGTGATTCTAGAGTGTGTGATTAATTCATGGCGGGCTAGGACTGAGGGCACTAGAATTAAGGGTCTCAGTGTGACCTACCCTAAGTGGTCTGAATAAAGTAAAAGAGCAGAAACACACGGTTAAGGTTCTTTGACGCTTTGCTACTCTTGGTCCTGTCAGCCACAGACCACAGCCCCTCTGCCACGCCACCATGCTCGGAGCTGGCCTATTATGAACTGAAACCTCTACAAACCAGAGCTAAATGAATCCTTTCCCCATTAACTTTCAGGGTCAGGTATTTTGTCTCAGCAACAAGAAGAATGATTAAGCCTTTGCCGGTCAACAGAGAGTTAAAAAGGGATAGAGATTTGATAAAGGATCACATAAACTATGGCACAATGAATACTTGGGAAAAAATAAGAATCCTATGTAGAAATAAGAACTTATTTAAAATGAATGTCAATGAAATTTAACGTTATAATAGTGAAGCTTTAGTTGTTTTCTCTCTCCCAGTTGAGTTTTTGTTTTTCTTTTGCTTTTTTTTTTGTTTGTTTTGTTTTTGTCATCACCTTGAAATATTACTTGCTGTCTTTAGGGTTAGTTATTTTTTTTATGTACATCTTCCAGTTCCAACTGTGCTTTTAGGGTTCATGATTTTATAATTCGTATGTCTTTACATCATCGATTGATACACTTTAACTTTACTTGTTAATTGATGGATTTAGTGATAAATGAGAAGTGATTAGAGCACAGAGTTGTAAAAATTCTTAAATATAACTGATTCTATTTCTTACAGTTAAAACTTTGAGCCCTGGATAGGTTCATGGCCTAGTCACAGGTCATACACACTTGAGATTTAAAATCATAGGGATAAGGATTTAACTCAGTGGTTCCAGCACCTGCCTCACAAGTACACAGTCATGAGTTCAATCACTGGTACCCAAACATAAAGATAAAGATTTAGAATCAAATGAAAACAACATTGAGATTCCACCTCACTCCACAAAGAATGGCTGCGATCACAAAGTCAACCAACGATAAATGCTGGCATGGCTGTGGGGAGAAAGGAACCCTTCTCCACTGTTGGTGGGATTGCAGACTTGTGCAACCAT
>PVIC010055240.1:0-11293 GCA_004025085.1 Thryonomys swinderianus
CTTTCCCATTTAAGATTGTATTACCCTCAAGCATCCTGAGACGGATGCCTAAGTGAAGAAAAGTAGTTTCCAATTTTATAATCTCCAGTGCAATTCAGCAGTGTCAGATTGCTACTTGATGATCCCTTCTCCTATCTTTTCTACATATTCTTTTCCAATTTTCCCATTAAGAGATGCTACGATGTGACTCTGCAGGTGAAACATTAATGTTTTCCACAAATAGTGTCATTAGCCTACTGAGAAAATCCCACATCTGTAACCAAATTTTTTTCTCCAGTGTGGAAGACAGAATTGTTCTGCAATACCTGGACCTTTGCTAGAAGTCTTTCGTTTCAGATGTCTTCCCTGTGTTTTCTTGTGAGGCAGGAAAGATGACAGGACTGTAGACAGCAGAAGACCCCTAGGGAAGGGGCAGGAGTCGGAGGCAGGGGAACAGCAGAGTGCAGCAGGGAAAAGGTCAAAATCAAAGCATGTTCTATGCATCTGTGGAAGTACCACAAAGAAACCCACCGATATGCCCAATGAATATGTATGCAGCTATAGAAAAGCATCTCATAATTAAAAAGAACTCTATGTCTTCAGGCCGACAGAAGTGCTGTAATCCGATCCTCACTATGAAAAAAGTCCTGCTGGTTCTGTCCAGTTATGGGAGCCCAAGTCAGAGATGATGATTTGGAGCATATGCTGGAGTGACTGTGGTGGGGCAAAGGCAAGGCTCTTCCTACCCCCTTGGATTCTTCTGAAATGAAATGAAAAGAACAAGTTTATCACATGTTGCAGAGCCTTACAAACTGCCCAGCAAGATCTATGTGTTTTTGTTTTTTTGTTTTTTTTTATTGACTGAAAGTATGAATACATGTTGTGTTCATAGCCGCGTCTAAGTAAATGATCTCGAGTGACCCGTGTTCGCATTTCACTGCTGGTGTCTGCACACACCCGGGGTGTGCCTGCTGCTCATTTTTGGTGCACATCGTGTTCTTTGTGTCTCTCCTCCCTTGGGACCTAGACATTGGCTTCCCCATCGGTGGGCACTAGTGCCTGCAGCTGTTCCTTCTGTCTGACCTAGTGCTGCCATTTTGTGGCTCTCAGTAACAGCGGTATTTTATTTAATCCTTTCACTCATTGAACAAATATTACTGGAAATCTACACAGAGAACTTTTTAAAGAACTTTTTAAGGTGTTAGGAATATTTTCTCATTTATCTGTGGCTAGTAAAAATGGAGATAAAAACCAGTGATTTGTAGTTCATTCTCACATTTTTTTTAGCGGTATTAGAGAGTGAAGCCAGGGTTTTCATTCTGAGCTACATCTACAGACTTTTTAAAATTTTTGAGACAGTGTCTCATTACGTAGCTAAGTTGTTCAAATTAATTTTGAACTTGTTATCCTCCTGCCTCAGCTTCCAAGAGTACTGAAAGTAAAGGCAGGGCCCACAGTGCTATGCTGCCATCATTTTTTTTTATATTAGTACATGCATTCCTCATGGGTACTTGGTACAGATATATAACACACTTAATTCTATTTTTCACTAATTTCTTAGCCCATCTTTCTTTCTTCGGTTTTTTGTTGTTGTTGTTTTTTGTTTTGTTTTGTTTTGTTTTTTGAGACAGGGTCTCACTTTGTAGTTCAGCCTGGCCCTGAGCTCACTAAGTAGCTCAGGCAAACCTCAAATTCAGCAGTGCTCCTGCCTCTGCCTCTCGAGTGCTGGGATTATAGGCATGAGCCATCACACCCAACACTGTGATGTGTGGCACTGACTGTTGGTGGGCATGAGTCACCACACCCAGCCCTGTGGTTATGTGTTTACCAGGGATCAAACTCCAGACCTTGCACTTGCAAGGTAGATGCTGGAACCACTGAGCTAAATCTTGTCCCATCTTTCCAGTTCTTAATTACCTCCCCTTCTGCAAGAGATCTAATCTCCAATTACCCTATTGTCATTTCTTGTACTATTTAATTTACTTATATTTTGAAATTTTCATATAAGAGAAATGAATGGCTATTTAAACTCATCTGTCTAATTTTCTTCACTTGACATTCTGGACTCAAATTGCATCATTTTCCTAAAAATGATTCAAATTTAACCTCAGTAATGATACACTATTACTACATTATAGATAAACAGCACATTTCCTTTATCCTTTCATCTACTAATGGACAGATGGGTTGTTTCCCAGATTTAGCTGTTACAAATTGTGCAGCTATAAACATGGGTATGCATGTATCAGTGTAAAATGAATAAGCACTTCTCAGAATAAGTACAGATGTCCAGTAAACACATAAAAATATATTAAGCATCTCTATTAGAGGAATACAAATTAAAATAACATTGAGATTCCTTCTTACCCCAGAAAGAACGGCCATTATCCATAAATCAAGTAATAATAAGTGCTGGTGAGGCTGCAGGGAAGAAGAAATATTTCTCCACTGTTGGTGGGAGTATAAACTAGTACAACCATTATGGAAATAAATGTGGAGATTCTTCAAAAAACTACAATTCCTGTTCCACCCAGACTTGCCCCTTCTCAATATTCTCCTGAAAGTGTTAATGGTGTCATTTATTTTGTAGTGTGATACAATGGAAAAAGTCCTAGATGAAAATATGCGATGGACATTTGTAAAATGCACGTGTTAATCCATTCTGCTCGAATAGAAAAAATATATGAAATGAGTTAAATGATAAGAATAGAGATTTATTTAATGGATGGCTCTACAGGACTGGGAGGCTAAGAGCTTTTCATGGGCTCTGGTGAATACTTTCTTGCTGTGCCTTGATGTGAAGAGACCTAGTGAGCATGCTATAATAGGTATCTCTTCTCTCCATAAGGCCCTTGATGCCATTAAGGAGAGTCTTACCCTCATGGCCTCACTTCACCCCAATTCTATTTCAAATACTCCTCCTGGACTAAGTTTCTAACACATGAACTTTTGAAGAACACACCCAAATAATAGCACATGCTGAACATTTTGTCCCTTTGACTGCAAACAAAATGTACATTCAGTTCCGCCTCTCCCAGAATGTCACAGTTTCAAGCCATCATAAAAATGGTGGAATAACATGTCATTCTGTTCTCGCTCACTCCTAGGAAAGATGACCTCTTATAACCTCTGTAAGTCAAAAACAGTCTCATTTACCTACACTGACTGTCCATTGAAAATATTGAACTTGGTTTACACTAAATCTTATACTTTTCTCCACCTTGGGTTTGCTTCAAGCTAGAGGCTTGCTTGTTCTTCTGTCTTCCACCTAACCTTGTCAGAGCTTTCCCCGTCCCGCTGGCTTCTGGGAAAGGAAAGATTTTTACTTAGACAGGTATCATCACAAGTAGACCATCTCCTTGGTCTTGAGGAACAATAAATCAACTCAGTTTCTTATGCCTCGGGTTCTGCAGTTGCCCTGTGAAGCTCCCATCTGGAAAACTTACCCAGAGAATGAACCTCTGTTCTGAGAAGTAGAACTATCTCCCCAGCTGCTGGATATTCCAGTGCACTTCCTTTCCTCTTGTACTGACATCTTCCCTCCCCTTCATTTGACACTGTGAAGCAGTTTAATGGTCCTTTTCTGAAGCGTGGCCCACATCTGATTGACAAGAAATAGTAGCATATTCTGTGGAAATGCAGGAAGTTCAGGCAACCCCAGGGCACTGAGGTGACTGTGCCAGTAAGGTAAGGACGTCGTACGGTGTCCTTGTGTTCTCAAGGATCTCCTCACCCAGCTTGCGCATAGAATTTGGCCCATCTCAAAATTCCTTCCCCGGGGGCATCCCAAGTGTAGGGGATCAAATGAAAGACCATCACTCTCCAAAGAATTTTTTTTAACCAATCTCTTTTTCTCCATACTGTCTCTGATAAATTATTTTGCGTCTTTAATCAGCAGAAGAATACAAGAACCACATTTTTGTTCCATTTCCCTTGAAAGTCGGCATAGAGGGCTGGGGTGTCTGCCCAAACTCTGTTATTGGATACTTTTCTTTATGGTAACTCAATTGAAACCGGAGGCAGGCACAGCCCCATTGTAACTTCCTATTAGCACTCACTCTATAACTTTGCAGAAACAATTTAATTTTCTGGTTCTGTATTTCCTGCTTCATAAAATGAGAGATTGAAGAACAACCTCTAGGGTCCTTTCCAGGTCTCAAATTTGGTGGTTTTGTAGTTAAATTTGTGCAGGCAGTGCGATGCAATGGAAAACACATTGAGGCAGCTGTCAAGACGTAATCTCAGCTGTAATCCTATTAACAAAATCAGTGACCTTAAGCAAGTTTTCATTTTTCTCAGATTTGGTTTTCTCATATATGAAGGTGATTAGACATATTCAGGCAAGATGCTCTTTTCCAAGAATAATTTTATTTCTTGTTTATCATTTCTGAGAATGACTCCAATTAAAACCCTTATTAGGTAGCACACATAAGACAATATTTAAACAGGAATATATTAGAATTAAGCTCAAAACTCTTGAAGTATCAGACTGTGAAGTCACTGATTGTGAATTAAGAAACCTCCTGACCAGTAAACACATAATAAAAATTCAGGATTTGGGCCAGAGGGTTAGCGCAGTGGTTCCGGCGCCTGCCTCAGAAGCGCAAGGTCCTGAGTTCGATCTCCGGAAATCACATACAGTGCTAGACGTGGAGACTCATGCCCACCAACAATCAATACCACATACCACAGTGCCGGGCGTGGTGGCTCACGCCTGTAATCCCAGCACTCGGGAGGCAGAGACAGGAGGATTGCTGAGTTCGAAGTTTGCCTAGGCTACATAGTGAGCTGAGAGCCAGCCTGAACTACAAAGCGAGACCTTGTCTCAAAAAAGAAAAAAAAAAATTCAGGATTTAAAACACCTCAGATTTATGATATAACATTTACTGGGACCTTTAAGATTCTGAAAACTTGGTTTCTGATTTTACTTCTGCTTCTTCCTCAGCCTTATGGGCACGGATTTATCACAAGAACCCCATTAATTATAATATTTATTTAGTGGAATTGATCAAGGATCATATGGCCAAAACATGGAAAGTGATTTTTAAGTGGAAAATAGTAAGAAACCAGTGCTGATTGTTTTATTTCAGTGCGTAAAATAATCTAGGAAGAAACGCATTATTTCCTATCTGTCCAGGACGGTAAAGAGAATAACACAGAGCTGATGACCAGGATTTCTAAAGTGACTAAAGAGCAGTCCATAATACAACTGGACACAAAAAGGGCCTGAAAACCATGGCCCAGAAAACGAAGTTGATTCTGGCTGTTAGTGAACAGGCTCCGAAACTTTTGTGGACCTGCGGGCTAGAAAAGTGTGTCCAGGCTCTTGTTTTACTCTCTGTTCACATTTCAGTGAAGCGACACATGACCCGGAAGTGTCCTCCTGTGAGCAGTGGGGGGGTTTTCACTACCACATTCCAGCCGCATTTTCTCCGCTCATTCATATGGTTAGTCCAAACCTTTGCTGAAACAGCCGCTTCACTCTTCACATGTACCTAGAATTTTTCTATCTGGATAAAGATTATTATTGTTTTACACTTTTTGATATTTACTTAACTTTCCACCTCAACACTTGTTTTATTTTAGGGGGAATATAAAAAGGAAAAAAGCCTCCTTTATTCTTAGTTTATTAATGTTTAAAAGAATCATTACAGAAGTTCATTTCCTATATATGTAGGACACTTCTCATCCTTTAGTGGAAAACTCAAATTAATGATTTTTTGAATGAAATATCTCATCCAAACATCCTAAAGTCCTTGAATCCTGAAATGGCAAGGCTCTGCTACTAGACCTAGTTACCCTCCCCATAGTGCATAATTGATTTTCCCCCTAATCTGACCACATCATACATCTCTCCTCAAAACCCATCACTCCTGATAATCTCAACTTTTAACTACCTGAGAAAATACAAATAGCAAAGCAAGAATTCGTTCATTAAAAAATCCCTCCATCTCCCCAACACCAGTTCCTAGTCTACCTGGTGTCCCTCTCTCTTGGGGTCACTCCTCTGGCTTGATCATCTCATTTCTTTTGCCCTCACAGTCATGACGATGAGAGACAGAAAAGCTGCATCATCACCTGTCTTAGGAACCCATTACGTCATTGGTCCATATGTTTGTAAACTTGTTAAGAGTGTACTCCCTCCCTTCATATATTCCCTGGGTCCCTTTTAGTGCAGCTGTAATCCCTAATTTTAACAATAATCTCCAGTTAACTGGATTATCTTAGTGAGTTTTGTATCCTCAAATTTCTCAAATGACAGTCTTTGCTATATTATCATAGCTGTCTCTTGCTTCCTTAAGCCTCTTCTCTTTTGGCTCCTGAGAAATGGCTTTCTCCTGTTTTGTTCTGTTTTGTTTTGTTTATCTATAGTATTAGTTGTTCCTTCTCAGCTTATATGTTGACCCCTTTTATCTCAACCTGAACATAACAATGCCCAAAAATTACCTTTTCCTTGTCCATTTACAAATACTATCTAGATGGTACCCTATACCCTTCCTCTTCTCTATATACATGTAATTCAGTCACTATAAGTTGAAAAATAAAATATCAGTGACTGGTAAGTTTATATTATAGGTCTCGACATTAAAGCCCAAACTCGCTGGTACTTGGTGACTTTTGCAAAAAAATTTTAATCACGGTTAACACAGCAGAAACAAAGTTAAGATTTCTTTTTCTTCTGGACACCCAACCCATTTTTCCCTTTCCCTCTCTCCCTCTCTCTCTTTCTCTCTCTCTCACATCCCTCTCACAGATGAGAATCCTGTTTATTGTTTATTTACAACTCTTGTCTTTTGTTCATATTTCATAAGCAAGTCAAATTGGCTTCATACTGATGCTATAACTGACTTTTTTCTATCTGAACTACACCTTTTTTGTCCCCATCATTCTTTAACTTCAGCAATGGCATCGTAATTAATACATTACTTTCTACCCTTTTCTATGTTTAGTTTGTTTTCCATTTAGTCTGTGTCTAATGATGCAACTGCATTTGAAACTAATGCATTGCCTTTTTCCCTCTTTTTTTTTTTTTTTTTTTGAGACAGGGTCTGACTTTGTAGTTAAGGCTGGCCCCAAGCTCACTATGTAGCTCAGGCAATCCTCAGACTCACACCAATCCTCCTGACTCTGCCTCCTGAGTGCTGGGATTATAGACATGAGCCACGACATCCGGCTTATTGTAATGTGTTGTACCAGGGATCAAATTAGGGACCTTGTGCTTGTCAGGCAGATGCTGGAACCACTGAGGTAATTCCCTGGCCCCCATTGCCACTACTTTAAAAAATAAATCTGTGTAAAGAAAATCCTGTCTCATGTGAAATATATTTGTCTCTTTTCTGACAGACTAGAGATTATACATACACAAATACACATATCAAATGATTGTATAGTTGAAACTATAGCAAGTCAATGAAACAAAGAATTTTTTATTTTTTTCTTCTGGCATAACTAATTTTTAAAAATTTATGTGAGGTGAGATACATAACAGAAAAGAACACTGATTTATTAATTTTAAAATAGAATGACACTTCTAAAAACAGATGCATTCAGAATTGTTTCCAGTTAAGTGTTCAGATTTCTACAAGGGGACGTTCTCTTGAACAAATGGACTTAGATACACACACACAAACACACACACACATGTGCACACACACAAATATGAAGTGGTGGTCTGCACTCCACAGGGTCTGTTGTATCAACAATTGTTCCTCTCTTTCAAAGTCACAAAACAAATTTCTTCACTAAAGGAATAGAAGTCACTAATTTTATTATGAAGTTTTCAAATGTCACCAAAATCCTCACAGATTTAGTTTACTACATTAATTAGCCTGTATACGACATTTATAAACTGATGTCACATTTATCAAAATAATCAAACTCCCATAAATCATTATGAGTATGAAAATCATTACTCAAAACAATCTGGCCTTTTTCTTTGGAGACATTCCTAGCTCCTGGTGTGCCTAAGCACTCCATAATCTGTCAGAGTGTGTGAATAATGGCACATTATTCAGGGTGGAAAAAAAAATGAAAAGTCCTACTTTCCCAGGCATTTAGATTGAAATCAGGACAGTGTTGCAGTGTTTGTTTGTTTAGTGACCATCAAGTGGCCACAGTGCTGGAAAATATTTCTTGACACCTCATATTGGTTTTGGGCCAAAAATTCCCCACTATAGATGTTCCCACTGGCCTCAGCAAGGGGGAAATGGCTTTACCCTAAATCCTAATTCACTAGGAAATGGTCATAAAACTGCTTAGTCTTGCTTTCTTAATGCTGAGTAAAGTAAGAAAAGCCAACTGATCTCTGTACAGATAAAACCCTGCATCTTACATTTTACCATTGACTACTGGGGCAGTAAAAATTCTTTCCCTCTTGTCAGTCCTTGCATCTCAGATTCCTCACCCTCGTGGGAACCAGGCCCTAACCCAACCACCATGAAGCAAAGCCTGGCTCCCTCTCCCACCATGATGGTGCCGGTACTGAGCCCTGGAGGGCCTGCTGTGGGAAAGCAATCAGGACAGCAGAGTGAATTAATATTCTGCTGTCCAAATAAAACTTCATAACTGGATGTGAGGAGCTGACAAGGAAATCTGCAGTCCAATCAGTTTCTACTCATCTGGTCTCTTTATCCCTGGAAATGACATAAACTTCAAACTCAATCACAATCTGGTTCATTTCCTGTTGCCCACAAAAAACTCCGGTCACGTTTTCTTTTTAATTGTTTTAACATAAATGTCCTCACTGTTGTGTACTCACTCACTCACATTTGGAAGATAAACTCTGCATCAATAGTATAAGAAGAACCTGTTTGTGTAAATGTGCCCTCTCTATGTACTAGGGAGAGAGATGGGAGGGGGAAGAAAGCGAAGGAAGAGGATGGAAAAGAGAGGGAAAATGATAGAAAAGAGAAAAGGGAAGAGGAGGAGAAAAGGGAAAGAAAGAGAAGAGAGGGGAATCCGACAGTATAAACGTGCAGCAAGGAAGAAAGGTAATTTAGCACTTCAAATGAAATTAGTTATCTACACATTTCAAATCAAAACTAAACATCCAAATCTTAGCCCTTCAACATTAATAAGGTCGATGTTAGCTCTGTACTGTCCTTCTAATACTCCCTCTTATTCATTTTATAAACTTGATATGTAGAAGAGAACAAAAGCAAATTTCTGGGCAAGAAATACTATTCTCCACAGTACACTTGTTAACTTATCTAGCCCTGTGCCCAGGAGGAGCATGAAGCTTATTTTGTTGTACATACGCATCAATGATCAGCTACTGGATTTTTTTTAATCTTACTATTTCCTCCTTCTGACAAAATGAAATTATTAGCAAAATTATTGCTAGAATACTTGCATAAAATACGTGATTATGAGCTGTGTTAATGATAATGTTCTGAAATGTTTACAATTTTTATTAAATTCCAAGGAGTGCTCAAATATATAAGATTCAAATCAGAGACTTTGCTGCTTAATTATACATAGCAGTAGAGATGGCTGAGATTCTGATAACACACATAACTATCACTTTACTTTCTGTGGAGACTAGTAAATTGCCTTTCGGGTATAAAATATAAGAATGTATTACAGTTTTTACTCTTATTTATGATGTAATTATGTAAGTATAAGTACATTTTAATGTCCCTTGTACCTCCATCTACAACATGGTGTTTAAGGTATACTTCTCTAAAATCTTTATTCTGATATAGTCAAGTGTCCTGTTTCCTGACCTGAAAATGGAAACATAATCATTTCAAAACTATTTTTCCAGAGATGAAAGGTTAACAGTACTCAGCGACAGGTGGCAAAGCTGTTCCCTGGGTAATTGTGGCTGTGAGCACAGGAACCATCCAGATGAGCAGCGCAACATGGTTATTCCACAAAGATGCTTCTTGGGGGCCACATATGCAATTCTCAACAGTGCAGGTTTCACAGATTTTCAGAACTGCTGTCGTGTATTACTGTGACAAATGCAGATCATCTGCCTATTCAAACTGCACAGTCTTTAGTCACCAGAGGAGCCTGCTTTACATTTCATGTAACTGTGAACTAAAATATTGTAACAAGGTGCATTTTAGATTGTCACTGTTACAGCCTTTCCTTTCAATAGAAATGAACTCTGAATGTACTGTTCAATCAGCAGTAGTGAAATTCAATCTAGGAAGAAAAAAAGAAAAGAAAATTTCCCCCAGAGCCACCCTGACATTACAGCAACTTTATAGAAACATAGACACATTGTTACGTAAGCTCCAGTTCAGTGAACTTAAAGATAGATGAACCCTATCCCCAACTGCACCTTAAAAGTTGTCACTAAACAAAAAGCAGATGTGCTGATCTTAGGTTCAACCAAAAACATTTATAGATTCTTTGTAAAGTTTTGTTCTAAGACCCTAAAGAAAACAATATTTCAGTTAAATCCTGCATATTTGTATGATTTACCTTATGTTAACAAGACGATACAGAAGAAACATAAATTATAAGAAGAGAAATGTGTTTGTAAGACAAACATATAGAGAAAAGTTACAGGTTTTAGAATCCGGTCAGTTTTAATTATTTTAAGCCATAAAACTTTACAGATACATACCTTTCCCCCACACTGTTACAAAGCATGGGAAAACTGCTGCCTTGTGTGATTTAAAAGTCAAGAGAATTACTGTTATATCACAAACTATGAAGAGATGTAGACTATCATGTGGACAAGCATCTGGATGTTGATTCATCAGTTTTTGGATGAATTTAACCTCTTTTAAAAGTAAGCTTGGACACAAAGTTGAGGCTATGTGTTGCATCTCATTAGGCTGTTATGTGCATACCTAACACATGCCACATATAAAGAGTTATCTTTGTATTAAAAGGTACAAATACGAGCTGTCCCACATTCCAATCATCAACCTCAAACAAAAAAGTAATGGTTATCCCAAACAAGGAGATTGTGCAATAACCCACACTGACTGTCTTGTAAGACCATTCTCTGAAAGTTTGGAAGCAGTATGGTGAGAGAAATCAAAACACTCAATCACTTTGAAACTTTACTAAAAATCAGCCAGGCATGGAGGTGTGCCCTTGAAATCCCACCACTCTGGCTATCTGAGGAAAAAGGATCGAAGTTCAAGCTTAACCATAACAACTTAGCAATTTAGTGAAACCAGTTTTAAATAAATAAATGGATATAGCTGAATGTACAGGCACTTGGTTCATTCTCCAGCATCAAAAGAAGAAAGGAGGAGGAGGGAAAAGAAAGAAAGAAAGAAAGAAAGAAAGAAAGAAAGAAAGAAAGAAAGAAAGAAAGAAAGAAAGAAAGAAAGAAAGAAAGAAAGAA